>JAJHUR010104522.1:0-40962 GCA_027495735.1 Lutjanus campechanus | reverse complement strand
CCCCCCCCCCCCAGCCCTTGTGAGGATGTGAGGAAATGTGAGGATTTGCTGCTTTTCTTTGTCATTTATGACAGTAACTGAAGAGTCTTTGGGGTTTGAACTGTTGTTTGCACAAAAAAAGCTGTTTGCTGATGTCACTTTGGGCTCTGGGAAACTGATGAGCATTTTTCACAATTTGTCATTTTTATATTGTGAAAATAATTGGCAGATTAATCAGTTTGTTGCAGCCCAGGTCCTGCAAGTCTACTTTAAGTGAAAAGAAAATTTACATGTTTCTAATACAAATTAACAAGTTCCTAGATTTAAAAAAAACACAAAAAACCCAAAACACAAGGCCAACAGGTGTTTAACTCCTTAAAATTTTCACATCAAAGTCCTGTTGGAGTATTTGGGTGGAAACAAATCCATCACCATCACTCACCTTCTCAATCATGTCAGCACTCTTAGTTTTATTCCCCTTAAAGTCTTCATTCACGTCTATTGTCAACACGGGCACGTCACTGAGGTACTCAAACTCCATGCTGTGGACCAGAGGGGACACGCGGTTAGTGATGCTTAACAATCCACATCCTGGAAACATCGTCTTTTTTTCATGTTGCTCAAGTTTTTTTTTTATTAAAGTGACGAAGGTTTCATCCTTTTAAAGCCTTATTCATTTCTTGAACACATCACTGTGACAGATGCAGATCACACGCATCCAAAACCGTTTTAACCTCTTCCTTGTCCTCAGGTTATTGCAGTAATGGGGGGCTTTGTCTGATGGCCACGCTCAGTCAGATAACTAACACTCGTTTCTTCTATAATACAAATACATCTGTTGTCCAAACGGAACTGCATAAATTTGCTGACACAAAAGTCTGCGTGTGTGCTCACGTCATGGTCTTGTGCTGCAGCCAGCTCTCGTGTTTAAAGTGGAGTTTCTCCAGATACTCCAGAGGGATGTCCTGCTCTTCTTCTCTGCCTCTCAGGTGCAACCGCTCTAAACATCTCTACACACACACACACACCAACAACAACAACAAAAAGAAATGATTAACATCTTTGTTAAGTCTCATTTAAATTTTCAAATGTGAATACACTTATTTTCCCCACAGTAAAATATTTCCATTTAGAAGTAATTGAATAATAATAGTGGAGTAAGTGAGGTGAAGGAGACTGGGGAGGGTACCTCCGGTGAAGCTCTGAGGTAGATGATACCATCCAGCTCGATATTCTTGCCAAACTGGTTGTGCAGCCAGCCGTGCCAGTCCTGGTACACAGACCATTCTGTCTCATTCAGACACTCGCTCTCATACAGGTTGGCTGCAAAGATGTACCTGAGAAACAGGAGGGGAATTCATCAACAAGGGCTTTCAGCTCTAAACATATGTATTTTTTTTAATAAACAGGACCATAACACTATTATGGCTTTTTTTTTGCATTTTCACATGACTGCTGTCATCTTTTAAACATTTTGTCACATTTATTTTTGACTGCATTCAAAAAAGGTTACAGTTCAGCCTACTCTGAAATCTTGGATGTTGCAGCGTCCTTGAATGACTCTTGTTTTTCTGATTAAGATGATGAAATTTTGCATATAAAATAGCAGAATATAGTGAAAAACTCATTACACAACGTAATTTGTTTTGTTAAACCAAAAATATTCAGTTTACGATTAAAGTGAAAAAGCAACAGATCCTCGCATTAGAGAAGCTGGAGCCAGAATGTTAGTTTCCCTCTGGATAAATGACCTCAGCAACTATCAA
Organism: Lutjanus campechanus; assembly: GCA_027495735.1. Taxonomy (NCBI): domain Eukaryota; kingdom Metazoa; phylum Chordata; class Actinopteri; order Lutjaniformes; family Lutjanidae; genus Lutjanus; species Lutjanus campechanus. Next base: position 39,217 of record JAJHUR010104522.1, on the reverse strand, counting down.
AACTGTTAGATCAATTTTCAACAAATTGTTTTAGCATTAATCAGCCATTTTCAGTTTTCACCAAAAAGTAACTACGCTCACAGTGACTCAAGTTTTAAGTCTGTGCAAATTGTTTTTCATTGGCATGGTTACTTACTAGCAAACAGTTTAATTTTACTAATATCTGCCTTTGTAATGTTTGTTATTAATGGCCGGTATGTGTTATGTGATTTTCCAATTTATATCAGTATCACTAAATTCATGACAAAAATGATCTGTACCAAAGTTTGGTATCGCTCATTCCCAATTTTCATACTTGTATATTCAAGTCTTAAACATAAATATTCTCTGGAATGCCCCTTTCAATTACAGATATATTTAATTTTTTCGGATATTCGTTGATACCTGTCACTGTAGATGGAGCGCTCGAAGAACTGCACAGGATTCTCAGCCTCTCTGAGCTTCCCATTGGCGGACCTGATCTGGGCTCGCACCCGGCTGATACAGGCGTAGCTCTGGAAGGTGTAGGCCCACCGCTCTGGTTTCTCATACATCATCTGCAACACGTTGCCTCCACTCCTCTGAGATGTGGTCAGCTCCTAGAACATAATGGATAGAACTGTATGAAGTCAACTGAATCCCCAGTAGGATCAAAAATCTGTTTCAGCAAGTCTAACAGTTCAAGAATTTGTAGAAGCACCACATTGGTCAAATCTGGTGGTCATTTTTAAGTTGCATTGGCTATGGTTTAGGCACAGTATATAAAACTCTTTTATTCTTCTAAATCTACAAATTGTTGTAGCCTTAAACTCCTTATGTCATATTAGTCACATCTTCTTACCCATTATGCAGTTTTTTTTCTATGAATGCAGCAGTGAGATCATTAAAATTTTAATCTTTAGCTTGAAATAATAAATAAAAACATCCAAGACCAAAGATTGAGGTGCTCAGTTGATATAAAAAGGCAAACTTGCACATTAATTTTTCCAAATATCCCTCAGCTCCCTGTGATGAGCTCTGTAAGTGAATCTGTTGAACTGTTAAAGCTCACAGCTCTGCAGAACTGTGGTTTGTGCCTTGATCACCAGGGGGCGCATGACTGCACTGTAGTGAGACTGTCACAGAGCTGCTACAGCAGGGAGCCTCTTAGACGACTCAACAGTTGTACATACTGATAATACTCCCCTACTATCATTTTACACTGTACTACAGTTTGTAGTGCTGCAATATACAGTATCATTTTGCAGAGTTTATAAATGCACTGACAAAATATCTATGTGATGATTTTGGCTCTAACTTTACACTGTAATAAATATACATACGTCTATTTGTGCTCTGCAAATTCATGATGGTCATTTTTCGCTATTGTCCAAACAACTAAATCAGAGAAATAAGAGACAGATTAGTCAATAATAATCATTAGTTCCTGTCCTCCATAAAAGCAATGACTCATCCCCAATATATATATGGCTGCACAGTTAAGAGAAGTATTATTGAAATATGGCCAGGAGCAATATCCAAATCATAGAGGAAGCAATTTTTTGATAAAGGACAAATGTGTGACAGTGCTGCAGTGATGCGCAGGCCTACAAATGTTGTCCTCCACATATCACAAAACATGTTTGTTTGGTACAGACCCAAATAAATGTCACATCATCATCAACTGTTTTTCATCATTCCCACTGAAACATGAATCATATCACAGTCCTAATATCTGTCAAAATAATCTAGTTATTTTTAACCAAATCATGCAGCCCTATAATCTATGAATAATGTCATTTAAGAAGAAAATGGCGAAATTCTGATTCCAGCTCCTCAAATGTGAATACTTGCTAGTTTTTTTTATGACAGTAAACTAAATAGTGTTTTTGGACTGTTGGTTATACAAAAGAATAATATGCTTCCTTCTATTTATGCTCTTGTAACAGGAACCTTTCCCTATTTTCTATTATTTTAGACACCAACCAATTAAATTAAAGAGGAAATTAACCAACACATTAGTCAATAACGAAAATAATCGACAGTTCCAGTCTGCTATAAAGGCAATTATTTATCCCTAATTTTGAGACTATGCATGTGCAACACAAGGAAATCTGCTTTCATTGAAATGTACAGTATATACATTTCAAAATGACAGTAACTGGTTTAAGTATTATTGGTCATCATTGGGAGAAAGTAGCCAAACTATCATAAGATAGGATCATATGGTATGACAAGCCACCAGCTTTTTAAATGTGAGGATTTGCTGCTTTTCTTTGTCATTTATGGAAGTAAATTTTGAGTTTTTTGGGTTTTGGACTGTTGCTTGGACAAAAGTAGTAATCTAATGATGTTATTTTGGGCTTTTCACAACTTTCTGACATTTTAAAGACTAAATGGTTGATTGCTGATTAGGTGATAATGAAAAATAATCACCAGTTGCAGCCCTAATACGTATATATGGGCATGTTGAACCAGTGAAAATGAGCCTGAGGGTGAGGAGGGAGGTTAGAGATGTTTGCCCCCCCACCACTGATGGCATGTTCATCTGTCCAGAGCGAGACCATCTGTTGCTCTGGGTGTGTGGTGACCAGTGACCAGTGCAGATATATGGACAGATGGCAGCTGCACTCTAAATACAGATGAACACTCCCAGTTATCTTAGCATGTTGAATGAGTGTGCAGATGATTGGAGGATCTTGTTCCTCTGGAGAACCAAAGTACATAAAGAAATGTGATTTATTGACTAAGATGCAGTTGATAAACACTGTTTTGCCTCCTTGAGCTGATGCAACGCCATTTCACTGCATGTTTGTGTCTGTAAATGGTTAAATTATGAGCATTATGTCAAATTGCATGAACAGTATGCGATTACCTCAAACTCACTGCCTGTTGTTTGCACATTGCACCACCTGGCGATGGGCTCTGGTACCACCTCCCAGTCCCCGCTTTCCTGCTCCAAAAGGCGGACAAAGGTGGATTTGCCCGCCGCTAAACACAAAGGATGCAAGAGAAGCAAGTTCATTCACATCCAATAAAAACATCTAGAAAACATCGTGCAAGTATATTAGCTACTGAGTTTATTGGCCAATAGTTTGGCCAATGGAGGCGGTAACAGAAGTCTGGTTATTGGCGGCAAGAGTTTAATGTAAATACTATCGATCAATAAAGATTAATCACCGTCTGAAATCACACTCAGAACTTAGCAAACTCTCTTATGCACCACCTGCCAATCACATTAGCTTGTGGTTAAGGTTTTAAGGTAGTTTGTTGGTGAAATATGAGCTCTCCACTCACCAATATTTCCCTCGATTGATATCCGCTTTATCTTTTTCTCCATCGAGTCGTTCAGAGAGTCGTTCATGGACTCGTCCAGTGGGTCAGGACAGGGTCTCTTCGAAATAAAAGACATTTTTTCCAGCTAATAAATATAAGTGCTTAATTAGAGATGGTGCTGCTGCAGCTGCTGCTTGTTGTTTAAAGTTGGCGGTAACAGACGTCAGGAAGAAGCGGTTTGCACAGATGTGTTTCCGCCCCGGAAGCAGCTGCAGTCGTGGTTGCCAGGTTTGCGTTTTTTTCCGCGGACTTGGGCTACTTTCTTTCCATATTTATTTATTTGTATCCCCATAACAGCTACTCTCCTTTTGATCTACACAAGTAAGCATTTCATCATAATGAAAACAATTTTGAAATTCAAGTCGAAAGGAGACAAAACAAAACAAAAAACCTACAGTAACCAATTAACAACCAAATCAACACCAATAAAACTACCAGTGACTACAACAGCGGCATCAAGTTCCTACATACAGATAGTAAGGCATTTCATTCCGCTAAAAGTAACAATAATAGCACTATAGACAGCATATAACTGAAAATAAAGTGACAAATAAAATGATACATTTCCAGTAAAGTTCCTCATTGATGACCATTAGTGCGATACTATGTAGTAAAACACCTTTGAAAGATGGGCTGGTGCTCTGTGCCATTAAATATCTCTTGAAACTCTTTGTTTAAAACAGCTTAACTCGTAAAAAGTGTAATTTCTGATGACAAATCATTCCATTGCTGCTTTTCATTAGAAACTGCATTAGATTTTGACACAGGAAGTTTTGCGCTTGATGAATTTTTTTGGCCGCTGTTTGGGTAGACATAAATATTATCTATAAACACCATAGACTGTACAGTCTATGATAAACACACATCCATATTCTAAGTTTCACGCATGATCACACAAACAAACACAAACACGGTGCTCTCCTGGGCTGGTTTTGTCACACACACCTGGCAACCCTGGCTGCAGCTGCTCCTCCTCGAAGGAAGAAATACTTAAAACTCCACAACAAGTTAAAGTATATTAGTTTTGGTAGCAACATGTATCAAAATTAAAAGTTAGCCTTATACTACTGCTATGTATTACTGTGTAAGCCAGGGGTGTCGGGCCGGACCGGTAAAACCATTGATAACCCCCGCCCCCTCGTTACAAAACAGACGATGAACAGATGAACAGTCCAAAAAACAGAAAAATGACAATGCAGTCTACAGTCATTACTGTGCATTACAATATATACATCAGAGTGGGTCCACAAATGCACAAACCATACATATTTTACAACAACATAGTTTTTTTTAAACTTCTTTATGGTTCAAACGACTTGCCAAGATGTAGAAATTCTTTTAATTTAGACATTTCCACTCCTGTGAAGTAATTCTGGTATCACCATAAATGTAAAATTGAAGCTACTGAGGGAGAAGGCCTTACAAACCATTTGCAAATCAATACTTTTGGCAGTTTCTTAGCAACAGGTTTCAACCTCTTTTGTTTTCACATAAAAGTCTGATACAGATTATTTTGCACCGAAGCTGCAGCTTAACAATATTTTCACATATGACCACAATATGTTTTCACTGTTTTTTCAGAGAACTGTATTCTGAATTTATGACTGCTCTGCAATTACACTTTGTCTGGCAGGTTCTGGTCCCCAGGCTATATGTTTGACACCCCTGATTTAACCTATAAAGGACAAGCAGTACCTAATACTCCACCACAAATAAAAGTACTGTATTGACAATGTTATTTAGGTATTAGTACTAACAGCAACTGGTTTGAAGAGGATCTAATTTGTTCTGTTTTATATATTTTGAGGCAGGATCATCTGTAACGATGCATCATATTTTCTGAACTAATTGTATATACAATCTTAATGTTAAAACAAACTCTACCCATTTAGTAAATGTAGTGGAGTAGAAAGTACATTTCCTTAAAATGTGGTGAAAGAGCAGTGTAAAGTAGCCTAAACTAGAAATGGAATAATAAAATACAACCACTTCAAAATTATTATTGATGCTGTTCTTAAAATAAAGTAAATGTACTTAGTTACTTCCAACAACTGTCTGCACTGAGCTAATGCTACAGAACAAACGTACAACTGATTCAAAGAGTCAAGACCACCTTTATTTGCCTTGTAAACAGCATAAATCAATTCAGTAGCATTGAAAACCCCCACCAAGCCATTATTTACAAACATTTCATCAATTATTACAGTCGAGGAGGAAAAACCGTAGGCAATAGGCTATGTTATGGGCATTTCATAAGGATGAGATGCTTTCAGGATGACTGATTCTCTATTACATTTTCAGATATCTGGTGAGCAGTAACATTCATAATAGCTAGCTAAGGAAGTGGAAAAAAAGATACTCAACAATTAAAACAAACAATATTTTAATATCCAAATAAGGGGAAGGGGGGAAAGCAGCCTCTAAAAAGACTCGATGCATTCTTCAAACCAAAAGCTACCACTCCATGCTCGCTGAAAATTATTTTTAAGACAGAGTCTAACCCTCAGTATTTACATGTGTGCATTGAAGTATTACACTTCTCGGACAAAGAAGATATATAAAATGTTCATGTCACTGTTTCTGAAACCAAACCTGAAAGAGAAGCAATTCGATTTCTATCATACACCAGAATTTAAGCACTATAAAGTAAAATTAACATTGGATAAAGTATGAATGAGCCAACTGGTAACCCTTTTAGTGTTTTCGTGTCAATCATTGCATAGTAAACTACACTTTGAGATTGGGGAAGGGTTCATGCATCTGCTGTTTGAAGCACAGCGACAAACAAGTCAGACCATACAAAAAAGCATAAGAAAATCTCACTTGTGCCTTATCTTTAGCCAATTGCAGCAGAGGTTAAGCAATTCAACATTCATTTGGGGAAATTAGAGGGAGGAAACAAACTATATGATCAGTCACATGACACAGCTTCTCACAAAGCACAGTCTATGCAGAAGAAACATTCAGGCGAGAGAGAGAGGTCAGGAAAATTGTTCAAAGTGCTTTATGGCTCGTGAGATAACAAGGGATGATGCAGCGTCAATCCAATTCAAAATGCTAGTATTTTTAGACAGCGGAGGTTCCGACTTTAAACACAGGTCTCTACTTCTATTTGCAAACAATTATATACAATTTAAAGGGATATTTTGGCTTATTTGTAATGGGGTAGTATGAGGTACAAACACATAGTCAGTGTATTACCTATAGTAGATGGCGGTCGGCACACACCCAGTTTGGAGAAGCAGTAAGACTATAATGTAGGAGGCTAAACTTAGATAGCCACCAAAAATTAAAATAAGAAAAAAAACTTTACCTCACAGAACACAGGAGTTGCTTGTCTACTTCTTCAGCAATCAGTTAGTTTGTCTGTGTTATTGTGTGACCTCTGTGAGCAAACAAACCAAACCAACTGATCAAGGAAGCGGTAGAACGGCAACTTCCGTGTTATGCGAGGTAAAATTCCTGTTTTCACCAAAGGAGACTGGTGGGTTTGGAGAGAGCAGTATTTGACCTATACAATGGCAGTTTCCTGTTAGAAAAGGCTGTCTGACAGTCAAGTTTAAGTGATGAAAATATTTAAACTGATAGTGATTTTTTCGTTTTGTTACTGACCCGGTCCACAGAAGTATGTACCAACACCAATACCTTGACTTCGATGTTGATTGCTGAACAATACTTTTTTCAATACCAATTTTACTAAATCAATTCCAACAAAAAGAAAACCAGATTACACATTATAGTACAATTATTCACTTCACAGAACGCTGTTTTTACTCTGCACACTGTACTCGACCAGGATAACTGGACTAAAATGAAGAAACTAGTGGAATATCTACACAGTTTGAAGCTAAATACAAATATAAATAACTGTCAAAAGGAACATTAATAAGAAACGGTAGTCTACCTAATCCAATTGTCCTCAAAAGCAGCTAGCCTGGGTCTGACAGTCAACTTCATGTGTATTCCTCTGCTTTTACCTGTTGGTCTGTAAGCAACAACATGTTAGCCATCAGAAACACTCTCTGCCTCAGCTCCAAGTTATCCATCCCCACATGGGCCAGCAGATGATGCGTGGGGGTGTGGTGCATCGAGCTAATAGGTTAGCTACACTGGCTAGCTATCAAGCAGCACTTGGTCTACAAGATGGAATGTCACACACCAAATCACCAGCATTAGATCTTGGTACATGCATGCTGTGTGCATATTTGCTCCCTGACACTGACGAAAATTACTCTTTAGCTATCGAAACTGGCCATCGGTCGGTGCCATAAAAGTTTGTTACGCAGCCCTAGTCCTCCTCTCTGCTTCTCCAAAGTAGGAGCGTGTCAACCGCCATACACTCACTATTGAGTACTATTAAATACCTCAAATAACTCCTCTTCAAATAATCCCTCTAAGGTTTTAGATCCCTTGGAGACTTTTCCTAAAACTGTGTCTACTTCAGGTTTTTGGAGGGGGGGCGGGGAACTAGTACACAGGAACATGTCACTAGAAAACGCTAAAAGTTTAGTTAATTTTCAGTCCCTGCTACAACATAACAATATTCTAACCTCACTTCTATGTCCTTCAACACATTCATTTATCATAACCTGCACAGAACACTTAATTTGTTAAAAGAGACTTTCTAACTAACTGAAGATAATGTTGGTGAGCAGGATAGTTTCAAAGAGAAAAACAAGTTTCAAACCATGTTACGGCACAAATAGAAAAAGGGATGTAAGAGGGATTTAAGAAGCACTGAAACTTAAAGGGAGAGGGGAGTTGGAAAATTTAATGTTTTGTCAATCAAGTTAGTGGTATATGGCCTTTATCATCTTACAGTCCTCACTGTTGATATAGGGCAATTATGAGCCATGCTAGGCACTTAGGGTTCTTTTGTATTGACAGATGTGGGCTATTACAGCAGTAGACCGCAACCTAGATCCTTCTATGTGGATTAATGAATAAAATAACTAGCTACTGCCGTTAAACTGGCTTAAAGGCTGGCTTAAATTCTCGCCGTGACACCAACAAAGCCCTCCTATTATGATACAGCAACTCTGCTTCCCTGCGGGTGAGTTAGAAATGGGAATCTAATAAGAGCATGGGAATGCCTCCTGTCCTGTTGCCATAAATCAACGTGAAATAAACAAAAAAAAATCTGTGCAGTGTCATAGAAAACTAATGAACATATGTCTATATTCTCCTAAATGTCAGCCCTGACTCAATACTGGGGATCTTTCCATACAGCTAAAAACCATCTTCTCCAATATGTTAATCTGTGGTTTGTTCAATTAAGTGTGTAATCCCTGATTGCATTAGTCCTGGTGCCTTTAAACCTATCAAGACCCTTCCTTCTTCCTGGCCTTATTAAAAACATTTCCCCAAATGGAAATATAGTATATACTGCATACATACAGCCAGGGTGGGGTGGGTATCTGTGCAAAAACTAGAAGACCAATAAAATAAGGATTACATTGCTGTTTATCTATCCTTGGTTGTCAGTTTTTCGATCAGCTCCTGAAGTGGGACCAGCTCTTTCCTGTCGATGAGGTTGAACTCCTGAAAGAGACAAAGGAAAGAGAGAAAACATCAGATTATCCGCTGGAGGCAGGGCTGTGTGATATGGACAAAATCTAAAATCTATTATATATGGGTAACGATAACAATATTTATCACGTTATAGTTTGTTTTCTGTAATTTCTATGAAAAAACTTGTATAAAAAATTGTTGGCCACCATAAACTGATTTTCCTGCACATCTCTCTTGGTCGTTTCTAGAAGGGAACCCTTGATTTCCAAAACTCTCGTGCGATTTCATAGTTCAAACAATCAAGGGAAATATCCATGCATAGCCATTTTTCTCTAGATTTCTTTATCGTTGTTAAATACGTTGTCATATCAAACAGTTGCTAAGATATGTATAACTTAAGTAAAAACTCACAGAGGTCAACATTCAAATGCCAGAGAATCTTTACCTGAACAAAAAAGATGAAGTGTTTGAACGACGTGTTGAGGTGGGCCTCCTCTTGCAGCTGCATGACAGAGTCAAAGTGCTGGTGGTAGATGTGAGCGTAGACTCTGAACAGGCGCTTCAGGATGGTCTTCGCCACTGACATAAAGTTTCGCTTAAAGGGGACGCCTTGGGAACAATAGGGCGAGAAAGAAAAGCCGTTATTCAAATTCTCATAAAACACACATATAAAACAATCAGTAACCGTGTTTCCATGCAAATGTGTCACCAATTTTATAGCACACAGTTCTCAGCGGTTCTCAGCTTCCCAACTAGTAGAGGCTTGTGCCGTTTAGTGTGAAGCCTTAATAGAGTTGTATGGCAGCCAGCCCAAATAAATCTCGTCTATGCCTTGGTACATCCCAGTGAAAGAAGCCAATATCCGTGCCAAATTTCCAAGTAAATCGGCAAAAGAAAATGCAAATGAACAGTTATTTCCATCCACTGAAGTTATGCAATTATTAGGAGTTGGGTCATGGAGATTAGCAGTTGGTGGTGCCAGTTCTCAACCTGGAAAACCACTATACCAGCAACTCACTGCTGGGCCTCATCTACTGCGCCGCAAAGGCAGTGGTAATGCCAAATGGTTACATTAAAATGATTTTTTGTGGCAATTTACAGAGCTACTTAAAAGTGCTCAAGAAGTCACATAAAATAAAAACATCAAATTAAAATACACGATTTCAATGACCAGTTACATTTGAAGACCACAACATCAATCACGACACATCATCAGGTAGAGACAAATGTGTTTTGCGACTGTGGTTAGCTAGTGTTCCCTCAGGCACAGTAACACAAAATGGATTTGTTTTTTTAAAATAACAAAAAGTGATGTGGGAGACAACCCTGCAGCAGTAAAAGCTCGAAAGCGTGTGGTGCGGAAATATGACACTGAATACATTAAATATGGATTCATAATGAAGGCAGCGATGCTGAGCCAAAAGCACATGTTGAATGTGATCAAATCCAGTCAGACTCCAGTTTATTTTTTCTCTCTTTCTTGTCATTTTATGTTTTTCCCTCATTCATTTCAGAAGCTGGTCCTCAGAAATCTTTTTACAATCAGAAGTGGGCCTAAGTAACAAGGTTGAGAACCTCTGGATTTACAACATTGCAGAATAAGACAACACAAGATGACATAATTAAGAGCGGCTGTCAAACCTTGACCAGTGAAAAAATAATGTAGAAACCACAATGGAAATATGGCGTTTCTGTTAGTTTCATGTGAGGAGGGCTACATCAGATCTGTGCGGAGTGAAAATGGAGCAATGAGGAGACTGTTAGAGGGGAAACGGCTGATCAATCATGTGAGTTAAATGTTCACTACATCAGAACTTCTTCAGAAAAACTGTTCCCATCACATTAAGTGCATTAACTCTTTTTCGAAAAAAGGCAAAAGCACCTCACGCAATCACAAAAAACTTTTTTGGAAAATTGAGGAAGCTGAGTTGAATTTTGGCCATAAAACTTTTCTACTGAGATACTTCAAAATTTGCATAAGAATATGTTGATGGGAAACACGGCTGGTGGTCAGGTTGAACTTGATGGAAACACCTCCAGATAAAGGATTAAGATTTTTAGAGTTTAAAATGCCAAAATATTGTTGATATATGGTTGATACAAACTGTGCCTAGCTTCTTCAAACATAGCTTTAAGGACCCGTGTGTAGGATTTAGCAGCATCTAGCGGTGAGGTCATAGATTGCAACAAACTGTATACTACTTGCCTCACACTCCCCTTCCAAGGGTGTAGTAAATATGTAAATATGTCAATCAGTGCCTAAGATGATGTCCTCAAATGTCTTGTTTTACTCACAACCTAAAGATATTGAGTTTATTGTCAGAGAGGACTAAAGAAACCAAACAATATTCACTTTTAAGAAGCTGAAATCAGAGATTTTTAAAAAAAATTTAATAATCGATTAACAATCGATTAATTGTTGCAGTTCTAGTAGAAACATGCCAACACGACAGCCTCTGTGGAAGAGGACCTGCACCCTTTGGAGATATAAACGACTCCTTCTAAGGTCACAAAAACACAACAATTCTTATTTTCAGGTCATTATACACTAATGAAAACAAACCTTTGAATATTATAGTCCATTTCTGCCATATTCTGTCAATAGTTTACCTAAATCTTACACACTGGACCTTTAAATACAAGAATGCACTGCCACTCATAATCTTTTTTTCCTTTTTATCTCTCCATTGCCACGGTTAATCTCAATAAGCCCCAAAAGCTCAGAGGAATGAAGGCAGATGCAGCTACAGCATGTTCTCTGGATTGCAAATGTCTTCCCAGGCAGGTCAGAGCACGATTTAAGCCAAGTGCAAACAATCATGACTGCAGCACAGAATGTGTCGAGGGTTCATCTGTAGGTGGGAAATTCTAATGGAGTTACAACAGCACAGCTCTCTACATGTCCTCAGATGTGTTGTGCGGTGCTCTTATGATTCATTGAACATTTGGGGAGCACAGAAGCCTGGTGAAGAGTTTCTTCCTACGGTGTACAGAGAGCTACAGTACATACAGTACAAGTCAACATCAATTATTCAAAATGAGGGGGTGACAGACAGGACAAGGAGTTCTAGATTAAAGCCACAACACAGGGCTGGACATGCACATGGCACACTCCTCTAAATACTTTGTTTATTTGGATACCAAACCGAGGAATCTTAACCATTCAAAGCTTAGAGGCTAGTGTTCTTTAGCGTCCGTTTTGCTGAAGATGGTGAGATGCTTTAAGGTCCCCTCATACAAAATGAATTACTGCCACAGATCTATTTATTGTAGGGCTGCAACCAACTATTCTCTTCATAGTTGATCAATCTGTCCAATGGAACGACTGTTATTGTCTGCCGGTTTCACGTTAATTAAAGAACAAATTAAAGCCGAGTGTTCGCCGAAGTAGTGTCTGTTTATCGTCAGAAGAAATCATTAATAATCTTTTAGAAGGAGCAGATGTTTATAATGGTTAAAGTGAGCAATGTGTTAATAAGGCCTGGTAGGCAGTGAGACAGGCGGTCACTGAACTCCAGCTCTGGAGTGTGTATTTTCAGAGCGGTGGATTTTTGTTTTCAGGATAACAGGCTTAACTTTACATTGATAGACAATTGATGGCTATAAACAGCTGATCAACTTACAGTGCGGGACTCATCCAGGCTTGTTATTGTCAATATATAATGTTACACTCGTCTTGTGCTCCTGCAGCCCTGCCCGAGCTTCCCAAGTCAGGGGAGGAGGGGATGTGGGGAAACAACTTACTTCAACCAATGACTGTATATTAAATAGGATTTCAACCTATTTAATACACTATCTATGGCTCCAACTCACTATCTGGCCTATCTGGCCTAATGCAATCACTCCAGGTGAGCACCTCTAGTCATTGGCTCCCTCCACGGAGATGTACTGAGGGGTAGATGAGACATTTATTTGGGCTGGCTGCCATCCAGTTCTATTAAGGCTCCACCCTAGACAGCACAAGCCCCTGCTAGTTGGGAGGCTGAGAACTGTGCTGGTATGTATGTTAATTCTAACTCTCTGTTATGTTAACCAGAGAAAATACATCTGGATGCATCTGAGAAATGTGACTGGATTTGTAACTAAGCAAACAGACAATGCTGACACCTGAGATGATCTCCCTAAGGACATTACCAATGATCTATCCACTTGTGTAATATCTCTTTCCTTACAAATTTCTTCTTTTTCCACATCACACAGCTTCAACTTCAATGTGTCTCCTTATCCATTCTGCATTTCAACCTCAACTACATGGTGAAAATGAAGCCTCTAAGTTTGCACCATTTATCTAGCACACTTTGCATTTTATTAGTTTTAACATCCATCATCCACTCATTTTGCATGGCAGTTGAATTTCACCGAAAACACAAAAGGTGTTTGCTTATTAGTGATAACACTTCTGTGGGTTGCAGAGCCCTTTTTCTCCATCATTAGACATCTAATCACTGCACATTCAGCAGGTGTATGAAAGAGCTGAGTACTAATAGAAAACCATAGAAACACATCAAACCCACACAGAGAAAACACAGCTTTGACAGGATAGAGAGAAAAAAGACACAAAGCGTACCGATCTTTGAAGGGAAAAGCGTCTCATCATCAAGCTGGTCTTGCACCCAGGTCATGAGGTAATCAATATACTTGGGAGCAGAGCATTTGATAGGCTTCTTGATGTTGGTTCCATCAGCCCAGTGGTACTCATACCTACAGAAAATACAGATGAAAAACATTTTATTTTGAAAATATTTACAGATTCCATTTCAGTCAGACAACAGATGTGCACACTGTACTGATAGCCCCCAGCAAATTTAATTTAACAGAGCAGTGCTTCGATCTAGCAGAGATCTTTGTTAGACACTGCCCATCTAAATTCACACCCATTCACCATTGACATAATTTAATGTACAACAAAGCAGATTTCTGGTTTCATATTCACTGCCAGTGCTCTCATATGAACCCTTTCAACTCTACAGAAGTTCAGTTTTCCCTCTAAATTTTAGTGGCTAGTCTTTAGTCTCTGTAGGCTATCTCTGAATGTCAAATCCAAAAAAAGAAAAGCCTCTAAGGAAAAGAGAGAATTTAATAATTGCAGCCAAAAATGGCTCTTTTGAGAGTAAAGGCTGCAGACCCCTGGACTAAGCGGTCTAAAACAGAGTAGGACGAGGGCCTCCCAGGAGACGCGCAGTGAAAGGAAGCGAAAAAAATATTACATCAGTGATCAAAGGGAGATCAAAGACTAGCCTAAATGTGTGTAATTTGGTTAAAGAGATGGTTCAGAGATACAGTACTTTGAGGGAATTTTACTGTTTTTCTCATTTTGCCAGAGTCAGAAACCAACAAATGCCTTTAGACAGACCTTTTTTTTTTTTAATGTATTTGGTGTCGTCTGAAGTTATGTGTTGTTCCACTTATGTACTAGGCTATCTCGGCTCAACTGTTGAGTGTCTATGGAATCAAATAATGTATGTATGTATGTATGTTTTTGTCAAAGGAGTCTGATGGCTTTGAAGACAACATCGATGGACATTAGCTTCTTCAGTTTCCCTTTGGAACAGGCTGTCTGATGGCAAGATAAAGCAGGAAAAATGTTCTAAATATAATGTACACTTGAGCTGGCATGAAATTTTTAGGTGGCTACAATGTGTTCTGCAGCTAAGCGTGTCCACAGCAGTAGATTGCTTAGCTTCCATGCTAGTACTCTGTCTGCTTCTTCAAAGTGGGGGCGTGCCAACCACCATCTACTGTAGGTAATACACTGCATATGAATTAGTACCTCATATAACCCCACTTCAAAAAGCTTGAACTATCCCCTTAATCAAATTTTAATTGGCAGATTGCATGCCACTTGATCTAAATTATTTTGTCCCACTGACATCACCCATACCCCCACACCCTGCTGAGCTTTGACACGCCAAGATGAGCCTTGAGGGTTGGTTTTATGAGGCTACAAGCTTACTTAGGACCAGCAGACATGACTGGACAGCTTTCCTCTGTGCAAAAATCTGTGATGGTGCCGTACAGCATGTTGATCTGGTTGAAGAAATCCACAGCTGAAAAAAAAAAAGAAGCAAAGAGAACATATTTAAATGAACCGTACACAAGACCAAATACCATGTGTGCCAGCACAAATAGCTGGCATCAAGTTTCCCCAGCACAGCCCCTTTACCCGCCCCACTTCACTGTCCAGTCCAAACTGTAGACCAGGGCACACTCCAGTTATCTGCAACAAATTGTGTTATCGCTCATTCCCAGGGGCACACAGCCAACTCTGGCTTCCCATCAGTTGGAGAGATCCATTTAAAGCACTGGCAGTGTTAGTGTTGGTGTTCTATTTGCTAAATCTCACAGAAAAAAAAGTCATATTGAACAGCTGATGTGGCATAATGTGTTGTGTGAGGTCCTGTTTAAGGAGAAACCAGCTCCCTTTTAAGTTTGAATAGCTTTATTCAGTCTCCAATAAAGATATCTTTGTCTAAAATTCAGGTCAACGCTCAATAATAACTTGAAGTTCACCTCAAGACACATTTAAAAGCCTGTAAAAATATTCTGCTATGATTGTTTTGTTTAAAATGGCTTTTCCTAACAAAAAGTAAAACAAACTCTAAAAAGGTCTACCCTCTGGCCTTGCGTCATCACAACTGCTGCTTGCGCTAGGCTGACTGGCTTGATAGCTCGTGTTAGCATTAGAGGAAACACTGGAGAGATTCAGAAGTGTTTGCTTTAGTCAGACCAAGACTCAGATGAAAAGTCTGTCGTGCACCAAACCGGCGACTAGCAGATGTATCTGAATGGTAAGTATAGTTAGCATATGTTATTTGTTAGCTTTTTAGGTTGCAACTGGCAGTGGATGAAAAAGCTAATGCTAACTCCCGCACTCTGTACTGATCTGTACTGTCTACTCTGCGCTGGAGGTTTCGAGTTTCCTTGCCTGCATTTGCATATCAGGCAGCGTTTGACTTTTGAATTTGTTACATACTAGATCTAGATTGCTCTGTTAGAATCTCAGATTTTAGGGAAGTGCGTGGACATCATCTTCGAGGAACATGAAAACACCTCTTTATTGACAAACTTTACTCAGATGCAAGCAGTATTGTTACAGTCAGACTTTTTTTTGGACATAAACATAAGAAAAACACATTGAGTTGAGGAGATCTTTAAAAAAATAAAATAGATATTGGATTCTTAGGATTTTAGTGCTTCCCACATGGTTCTAGAACTAAATGGCCTCACAACTGTTTAAGTTAGATGTAATGCTTGCAGAGAACCCAAGCCAATCTTTCTTATTCAACCGTTTCTTCTCTTGCCAAGTCAGTGAGCAAAATTTCAGATGATTCAGAAAAAATACACACAATTACTGGTTGGGGGGGACATAAATAAACCAGGATCGTCGCCTCTGCCTTGTTCTCAGCTGGTCGACACGTTGCCATGACAGGTGTCAAAGTCATCACCACCATGACAGATTTTCATAGAGTCCAGACTGACAGAGATGTATGCAAAGAGACAGCAGTGCTCCAGAACATCAGAGATGCACTTTTCAAGCACTTTGAAAGTACCTAAACCAGAAATTTCGAGACTCTCAAAGCCTTTATCATCACTTCTAAATTGTTCCTTTAAATGCAACTGCAAATTCCAATGAATGTATATTATCACTCTTTTTAAACTAACCAGCGGTTTGTATTTGCTTTAATTGGGTTGTGCATCAGTGTGCAGTGTTTCCCCTATAATACAAGCCTGGTGGACTACCAGGCCAGTGGGAACCTCATCAGGGCAGATTTTTTTTTTTTATGTCAAAAAAGTAAAAATTGTTTACAACTGAAGCTGAACCAGTAGAAAACATAAAGCCGAACATTGAAAATCTGGCTGGGACCCAGTGTGGTTGAAGATTAGCTCGTGGCTGTACCACGCTACTCATGGTAAGTTCCAATATGATGATCTCACATCATTTTGAAACAAATGGAAATGTCTTTAGCTTACAATTTATTCTGATTGAGTTTCTTTATGTGTGGCAAAGTTTCCATATCATAATGACCTGGTTAATTTTTTTCTCCAAGCAAAAGAAACTGAAGTTTAGCAGTGAACATTGTGTTCATGATGTGCTAATGTTTTGCAAAGGTAATAGGTTACACAGCTATCTTTTTTTATGCAATAAATGCAGCTTATTAAGTCATCTTCCCCTTGTGTGTCACTTTGTTTGAAGTCTTGAATATATAGAGCGAGCAAACTTTTGAATTGGCTATAAACTGCTGACCACCTGCTACAGCATCTGACCAAAGTTGGCCAATATGCCATCCCACGTGCCTCGTCTATTTAGGGTTTTTTCAGTGCGTACCACCAGGCCTGAAAAACAAAAACTGATTGAAGCTTATTCCTAACATTGAAAAACATGACAGTTAAACTTGAGCATTTTCCAAACTTTCAATAGTTTGTACGAACCCTGAATGAAAAGCTAGGATTGCTCATTCAAAACAAAGTATTAACCACTGGTGGCCTGGTGGTTAAGATGCATATCATGTAACTTTACCAGTTTGATACTGGCTGGGCATAATCCTCTCTCTCATTCTAGTGTCACTATCCATTACACGCAAAATACCATAAAAAGAATCTAAAAAAACGAAGTGACCTGCTTCTTGTGAATAGAGATCATGAGGAATGTCATAAACTTGGTGGATGGAGAAGTTATTCTAACTTCCCTTTATTGTGCAAGTCAAAACAGCTCATGCAGTACTGGCTAACATCCATCCATTTCTAGCAGCCTTTCATGAAACTGGAGGGTACAAGCACTTAAACGATGACATACCAAATCATCTCTCAACAAAGCTAGAAAATGCCTGAACTTGTTGAGTTAACAGAGCAGATAATAGCAGATGAATACAGTCACTCTTCTTTGGTTTCTTTGTGCTCCAATCGGATTCCTCAAGGCATCAAAAACCTACGAAGAACCACGCAATGAAGTCCAACCAAATCAATTGCAATTAACTTCAAGAGACTCAACTGAAAGCAACAGTCAAATCAAATCAAAGAAAAACTAATTTATTGATGCTTTCACTCCCTTTCTGAATAACACCAGTGTAAAAACTGGTCAAATCTTAATCACTTTACGTCTAACTGTAGAAAAGGGACTTCAGATAAAAATTTAATTCAATTGCTTACATGCCAAGACACTGAACATCTCAAACCCCAAAGGCACTCTGACGCAAGAAGAAATTAAGCTTCTACTGACCAGACCATTTGTCTCAATTTAGAGGAAAGTAAACAAGGTTCTCAGAGAGCAGAGACAATAAAGTCTATTTAACATTCACAGTGGTTTTTCCAGCATGAATGCACGTGGTCTTTAGAGGCTATGCCAAGATCTTACACCCTGATAGTTCACCCTCATCTGATTCTTGATGTGGACTAATTGAGATTTCAGGAACAGAGCTACCGAGAAGCATGAAAATATAAAGACTAAGAGGAGGGTGACAGATATAAAAATAGAAAGGCGTGTGAAGGCGAAGTCTCTCTACCAGGAATCTGAACCTACAAACCCCAATTCCAAAAAAAGTTGGGACACTGTAAAAACATGAATAAAAACAGAGCACAATGATTTGGTGAACCTCGCCCCATTCATGCGTGTGAATGGCTGAACCCTTTCGAGGATGCCTCTTTCATACCCAATCACGATACTATCATCTGTTACCATTAGCCTTTTAACCTGTGGAATGATCCTGTCCCAACATTTCTGAAACGTGTTGCAAGCATTAAACTGAGAGTGAGTGCAGCCTCTATTTACAAAACACAATCATGTTTATCAGTTTGAACATTAAATATCTTGTGTTTGTACTGTATTCAATTGAACACAAGTTGAGAATGATTTGAAAATCATCGCATTGTGATTTATTTAAGTTTTACACAATGTCCCAACTTTTCTGGAATTAAGGCTTGTAAAAGGGTGTCTCAAGAACGGGAGGAAAAGGTCAAACTGGTGCTTACTGTTGACTGCGACCCATTCATTTAAGTCTTCACCCTCGGGCAACATGACTGCCATGCGCAGGTTTCCACTTCCGAGCGTAGCTTCTGCATGTTTCAACAGCTCGTACTGATGAGAACCCTCTGGGATATTCTTCTTGGGCTTGAATGTCCTGGCTGAACGGGCTCCACTGAGAGTCACATTTCAAAGAGGAAGACAAACAGTGTGATAAATAAAGAGGTAGACAGATATGGTGACAAACCATGAGTTCACGGTGCCCTGTAGGTAGGCGAGGGACTTTAGTTAACAAGAAGTCAGGATCTTTTTTTCTTTCTTGTTTTTAAAGCTGACAAAAGCACTGGGGTCTCTTTGACTTGATAGGTTTGGCAGAACCAGAGTGGGGGACCAGAACAGTATGTCTCTCTGTGTGCATAATGAGGCCATTTGGAGAGGTACTGTATTCAATCCCTCACTGCCCCATTAAACAAGAATTTTTGAGAGTCATCACAACATGGTAGGTCACACACTAAGTTTTTCATTTCATTAGAGCACTAACATCTACTAAAACCAATACACATCGAAATCACCATCCTATATCTTATTTTATATGCAAGCGGTAATTCTCTTCTTATGACAGAACAATGGTTGAATGACAGCTTGTTAAAGGGACCGTTCACGATGACCTTAGTGTGAGTTGCTGAAATGTCGGCTTTTAGGACTGGGTATCGGTACTCAATATCTTTAAGGTATCAACTGAAATAACCCAGTACCAAGTAATATCGAAACATTTCCTGTCAAACAGTGCCTACATTTGATCCGTTTTTGTACCCAGATCTAGTACAAAATTACTATTTGTATAGTTTTGCTCACAGCCAATCATCGCAAGCATTCTTCAATTTAATATTTTTATATTTTAATGATTGTGATTGGCCCACTACCACAGCAGCTACAAGTGGTGTGGGGAAGTCGGCCACAGTGTAACTGACGGAGATGGAAGTTCAGCTTGCCAAGATTCCACCACGATGTTTGAAAGTAAGGCTATACTAAATGTCTCTGAAAGAAATAGGCTAAATGCATGAAATGCTGGAAAAGTGCTTCAGGAATGCACATGGCGGATATTGAATGAAGTAAAAAGTACCGGCGTTGGTACTGGGACTAATCTTTAACAATACCCATCCCTAGATGTCTGCTGTCTTCTCTTGAATACATATTTAAAAAATGCATTTGAAAAAACTAAAAAATAATGTCTCTTTCCAGAAATCATCACCGGGTTGGGCAAGATAATCCACAGACCTTGTTGTGAGCAGTTTAATGTAGGAACTACTTTCTGTGGCAGACATCTTTAGGGCCTATATCTTCAAAACTCACACCAAAACAATACATGGATAAATAGCACTAGAGAGGCTCTGGGAAATTATGGTGAGCATTTTTCACACTATTTTTGACAGACGACTTAAATTAAATGATAAATGGATGAATCGTAAAGATAATCAGCATATTTATCAATAATGAAAATTATGATTGGTTGAGCAGTACATGACCTTGATGTGCTTTTCATCAACTTTGCATTAAACAATTCAGTTATAGTTAATTTAATGTGTCTCTGCAACCTTGTCTGACAGAAACTACAATTAACAGTAATTGTGTGATGACATTTATCCTGTTGTAGTTTAAAGGAAATCACCAAATCCATGAGTTACTAAGGGATTTCTTTCTATATTCACAATCAGAGTGCCTCAGATTTTTCAGACTGCCAACTAACACCTTGGATTTCATCACTGATAAGCTTGAAAGTCATTGTTTATTTTGTGTTTATGAAACTTCTGGCACATTCTTTGAAGAACACCAAATTAGAGCTGTGACAATAAATTAATTAGTTGTCAAATATTAAATTATTCACCGCCATTCACAACCACAACCAATTTATTCCTCTGTGCTAGTAAACTGAACATCTTTGGTTTGTGAACAAAACAAAACATGAGGACGACCTCTTGGGCTTTGGGAAAGAGTGATTGATATATTACATAATGTCCTAACATTTTATAGAACAAAGAACTGATCGATTAATCGATAAAATAATCTACAGATTAATCATCAATGAACCTTTAGTTGCAGCCCTACACAAGAATAGTTTTTCAATTATTAACATTACTTTTTTGTGCAGCACTCCCTAATATTATTGGTTCAAAACTGAGTGCTATAAGTAGCCAAACTTAAAGTAAAACGTATTAGCTTATTAAACCTAGGAAATGCTTTCCTGAGGTTCAGTTGGCTCTTTTTTTAAATTTTTTTTTATTTGACCTCTCTTCTTCCATTTGCCTAAAATAAAACTCACATCCTCACAAGAGGGTGCATTTAATGTCCTCCCTCTGATTTCACCCACCAACTACCTTTTTATATCAAGTAGCCAGCTAAATACCTACGACACAATCGTGTTACCGTGTTTTTGGACATTGAAGATTGATGAGTGCGTTCTGTCAAATATAGACTGGATTAGCTCATAGCAACAAAGTGTTCACACCAGCAAATATCCAGGCCAGACTGTGAACCCCTCTCAGGTAAAATTAGCTATACGTTAACTTCAATGTTGGTTACGGTTTTGAGGAAGAACATAGTACTTGTTACACTTACACTGCAAGTAATCTACTATCGATGCCGATGTTAGTGCTCATAGAAATATATGAAAAGGAGAGCGAGTCACAGCAGACAGTCGGCGATGAGTCCAGGGAGTAGTCTTATCCCGTGTTATGCTATGGCTAGCCAGCTAGCCGTGTAATGCTAACACCACTGATATTTTCCGAATTGTAAGGTAACTTACACGGTAAGAATAACATTGATGATATAATTATACTCACAATAAAAAGCTCATGTTTCCTCAGACCGAAGATAATAACTCTCCTCCTGGCGAATAGCTAACAAGCTGAGAAGAGGCAGACCGAAAGGATTGTTTGTTCAAACTCTGTTGCTCTCACGTCCTCTGGCTCCTCTCAGGCTTCCTTAAAAGGTCCTTGTGAAAAAAAATAAAGTAAGTATCACTGTAGTAGAAATAAATAAACGGTAGTGTGAAAGAAAATATAATAATTCTATAGACGGACTGGTCCACTGGATGCTGCTCTGTACGCTGAGAGGCAGCAGCGTACTGAATGTAGTGCTAACTTCTTCATCTGACGTTCAAAGTAGATTAGACGCATTTCTGTCGTGTGCTGTCACCTGGTGGACAGAAATGGTCAACACATATTCAATTGTCAAAAAAAAACAAAAAACAAAACAATATTCTTTAATTCTTATTCAATTAAAGTTTTGTTACTCTGAAAGAGATCTAACAATATATCGAACATCGCAATTAAAAATGTCTCAACACCGCCATAATATCCACCTTGATATTGCATGGCTAACTGTTTTTATTTTATTTTATTTTATTTTATTTTATTTTATTTTATAAATGACTGCTACATTGTTCTTGTTTTGCAATCACACACACCTAATTTAAATATCCATGCCATTTTCTTGCACATGCTTTAGTCATGGCTACATTTATTTTATTTTATTAAGGAAGAAAAGCAGAAGAACGTCAGCCGAAAAGGGAAAATACTGTACACATCAGCTTTATTGTTTAATAAAGGATATTTTTCAAGTTGTCATTTCTCTTTATTTTTTATGTTATCGTGGTATTGTTGTACCTTGAGTTTTTGACGTTACATCCCTATAGCCTGATAACCAAACTGCCACTTTGTTTCACCTCATTCATACCACATGGTTTGATATTATTTATTTCCAGTAAGTGGATACATTGGCATATTTTCTATAACCACAGTTGAGTTATACGTTTCAAAGCAGAGATACTTAATATTCCCAATAGATTTATAAAATGTGGCAAAAGTATTATTTTCACATGATAATACCAATACATTATATTTAGCTTGATAAAGCTGTGTGATAAAATAGAGTTGTGAAAAAACACACAATACAACATTTTTACTGGTATCAAGAATGTAGAAAAAGATTAAAAGAACCGTTGTAAGTTGTCTGCAACTTACAACACCTTTTACACCTTTTTTCATCTACTTGTACATTATGATTCTACATTCTTTTTTTTATCCATCTTTCTCTTTTCTATTGTTTAGAAAAATAATCTTTTTTATTTGATGTTATTGTTGTATTTGAATAACACGAACACCCGCTAGATGTCGCTGTTTTACGTTTACTCAAATTATAAACCAACGGTGACATCACGAGGCCTTCAACCAAACCGTGTTACCTTCAAGTCCTGTCGGAAATATGCAAGATATTTAGGTTGTGCTCCAAACCTTTCCTATCTTTCACTCTTTCTCCTCTCTCACACACAGCCATACTGTTTCTGAAGACTTTTTTTAATCGTATATCAAACACAATTTTGAGGTGTAGTTGTTAAATAATAATGATAATACACAATATGCCGGTTTGTCAATATGTTTGGTTGGGAGTAGACTAGCACTAGGACCGCTCCACTGTGTGTCAGCTGACGAGGCAACCAGATATATGCGTCGCGAGCCTGTATGGCCCGCAGCTTCTTCAGCTTGTTGAAAACGGATGTGTCCGCTGTAACAGGCCCATGTCTGATAACCCAGACAGACGGTCACATTTCTACAGAAAGTCAGCCTCGCTCGAGTACGTCGGCTCAGTCACAATAGGTAAAACGCTTCTCTGTATCTCAAATTATTTTACGAGTCCAGCTAACGGAACGTTGACGCCTTCTTGCCTCGCGTTAGTGAGACGTTTGCTGACAAATCCTCATGTTATTTCTTTATCCGCAGCAGCAGCAGCAGCAGAGCAAGATGGAGTGTGAGTGGAAGCCAGACGAGCAAGGACTTCAACAAATTTTACAGCTGCTCAAAGAGTCTCAGTCTCCAGATACGTCCACACAGAGATCCGTCCAGCAAGTATCCTTTGCTATAAACCAGACATGAATGATAACAAATGTTTTTATTACTTATTAGTGCTTTAAAAATGTCAGTTAGACTCAACAGGCTAGCCAGAGCTAACACTAGCCGAGGTGGTTACCGTTATAAGCAGGTACGCAGGTGCTGACCGGGTGGTGCTTTTTGTCTCTAATGAGCTCAGCAGGCCGTGCCCCAGCGAGGTGCTCAATTACCCGTGTCTGGACATCTGTAACACAAGAAACTGATATATTATGGCCAGGTTATTATAATAGTTTGATACTCTACAATCAAAGGTCGCATGCAGGCTTGATCCAGCAGTTAATCGCCTCCACATACACACCCACACGTTGCTTTAATATGCTCCAGCAAAATTAATGAAGTTAACAGCCAATTCATGCATCACTCATGTACTGTGTATCATACAGAAGCTAATCTTTTAATAACACTGGGCAAAGCTGTTGAGTTTAATTTGTAATAAGCTTATGACCAGACATGATATATTTATTGTACACTTGAGTATTAGTTGTGGTTTTACATTTGAATTGACATTGTTTCGAAACAATTGTTTTAGAAATCCTCTGTACTGTAATAATGAAGTAATGAAGATTGTATTGTATAATGATGATAGAATACATCTAGTAGTGTCTGCCTATTGACATAGGTCATCTGACACTATAAACTAGAGATATAACGATAACATAAACAATAAGTACAATAATACCACAATTAAAAGTGCACCAGATGATATTTATTATGGTATTATTTATTCATATAGTTCACAAAGCTGTTACAGAGACAGTGCTCATTAATAGATGTTTCTGTAAATGTGCCATTTCAGTTATCTTGTTTACAAATGAAGTGACAGCTTGAAAAAAATCTGACGTTTAAAGCTTTTTTTGCTCTGTAGAAAGATGTTTTTTCATGACCTAAGAATATGCAAAACAATTGACATAAATTGTCTCTGACAATCAATGAATATGAATTATGTATGTGCAAATGCAAAACAGAAATAGTGCAGCAGTCAGTAGCAGTCCTGTTGTAAAATAAAATAATTAACGTTGTAATATCACAGTAGATATTGTCATATATATTTGATATATTGTTACATCCCTAAACAATGATCTAATGAAGGCCGTGTTAATGATGGTATAAAAATGTTATCATGTTGTTAGAAATCATCTTGCAGTATGAACTTAACATCAGTATGTATAAGAAATGTCATGGTGTTACACAAAAAGTTATGCATTAATCTTGGTTCTATTTTTTTTATTACAAAAATCAGAGACTGATATCTGATAGACTGATATCTGTGACTGTTATCTGATAGGGATGTAACAATATATCAAATATCACAACATATCGGACTGTGACAATGTCTACTGTGATAGAAGAGGCAAATCAGAAGCACTTTAAGTTGAAATGAGAAATAAATTTCATGAGGAGAAATTACTTTTATACAAACAAACAAAAAATGTATTATTTAATAAAGGTTGTCATAACTTTTCTTGTTTTTTTTTTTTTTTAATGTTGTGATAAACATTGTATTATATTAACTTTTTATTATGGTATTGCTGTACCTTGAGTTTTGGTATTGTCACATCCCTATGGATTGGTAGAAATCATCTTACATTATAAACAAAATATCAGTCTCTAAAAGAAATGTTAGCTTAGGTGCAAATAAGCAAGTTTTTTATAAATGCACCAGCATCCAAAAATGTACTGTTCTCTCATGGCAGGACAATTAAAAGGAAAGGAAAGGATTTGGTTCTAAATCTTTTTCATCATTTCAAAAATAATATATGTAGGATCTGAGTATTGAATTAAATTATTGAATTAAATTAATTAATTAAAAGTAATTAAGGCTATGTAACATTGTGCATTCTGTCTCATAGCTTCTGCACTGTTGTCAAATGCAAATATAGTGCAGCATTTTGTGCAAGTCACCACATACTTTAGCATTAGAGAACAATTATTATCTGCTGCTCCATGCTATCTGGTTGCATGCGGATCCTAAATGATTTCCTTATGTAACACTTCATACGTACTGCATCATTAACTCATAGACAAGCTGCTGTTATAGCCCCTAAATAAGCCATCTGGCTGGCTGGCTGCATACGGTATTTAGTCACGTCATGTGATATATTTATGACCTCTTAGAAACACACACACATATACACTGTTACAATGTTACATTACACCACCACTTGACCATGTAGACTTCTGCTCTTCCTGCATTTCTTCAAATGGAAAAAAAAAAATCTTTTGCTGTCATTACTAAGCGTCAGATTGCAGTTCTAATGTGCTCACAACCTTTTAACATACTAAACCCACAGTTAGCACCTTGTCTTCCTCAACCACTTTCCCCAGAGACTCGAGCAGCTCAACCAGTATCCAGACTTCAACAACTATTTGATATTTGTTTTGACAAAGTTAAAATCGGAAGGTAAGCTCTCCACCTGTCTTTGTCAGTATGTCCTTTGTCACATCTGTGTACTGTGTTCCTGGATCATCTGATGGCACTGGACAGGGTGAACGTCAGACATGTCGTTTTTATGTAACTGCTCAGTGACAGGTCTGTTTGGCCATGACTCGGCTGACCCGATGGCATCTTTGCCACAGATGATGTGGCGCTCAGAATATGGGTCACTCTAATTTTAAACCTAATTCCTGGCACCACTCAACTCTTGGCTTGACTGTCTGCACAGTAGATGACCGAAATGTTAAGTGGTGTTAAGACATTTTAGGATGATGTTTCTGGATGCAATATTGCTCTTAACTGAGATGCAACAAGCCACAGATATTTAGAAATGGGTAGAATAATAAATCCTGGTATTAGTTACCCATTTATAAGGAAAATACTTTTTGGTTTCATATTAATAGTTCTTGTTGTCCATTGCATTGTGCTGAGTTGAATGAAAATTAATATGAAGGCAATAAGATCCTGTGAGTAATCCAACACCAAGTAACCAGTAGCCTTTGTCCTGTTTATCTTACAATTCATTAATCTGTCTTTTCTCCACCCACCAAGATGAACCCACGCGATCCCTGAGTGGACTGATACTGAAGAACAATGTGAAAGCCCATTATCAGAACTTCCCTAATGGTGTGTCTGATTTCATCAAGAGCGAGTGCCTCCAAAACATCGGAGACTCGTCTCCGCTCATCCGGGCCACTGTGGGTAAGTTTGATCCTCCTCTGGCTCAGCTGTGTGTGATGGCTCGCTTTTCAGATGCCACATGAAATATTCGCTCACCATAACTTGCTGGTGTGCATCTACAAAAGAAATATATCCACTCTAGTACTGTAGTATAAGGACAGGTAAAGAGCAGTTTTTAGGGATGTACCTTGCCTTATTTGTCCTCTATACGTCTTTGATGGGGCAGATTTGCATATTTGAACACTGAACCTACAATTAAGTATTTAAGTTATTTGAGAAACGTCAGAATTTTTCAGTAGATGCAGTCAACATACACTACGCAAATTAAAGGATTGAGTATACCAATTAATTAATTGCAGCAAAATAATTTCTGGCTGTCATTGATTGGATATTGATTATACTTTTTGTATTGCACGTGTCATCCCTTATTGGAGCAGGGCATTGAACACAACTCCTCTTTAAGGTGTGTGTAAATAGCACAGAGCAAACATGTCAGCATGATTAAGGGCAGCTTTTAATGTCTCAACTCTAGACTGCAAATGTCACATCTACGTCACGCCCGCCTGATGACTGCGTTTACGAGACACTGGAGTGTCTTGTCTGTACCAGTCCGTCTTGTCTGCACATTTCAAAGCTTTGAGTAGCAAAACAGCAATTAATCTTTCTGTGCAGTTTTCCTTTGATATGTGTGAATATTCCTGATCTATTTTTCTAACAACACTATGCATAGGATAGTGTGGCAGGGCAGAGTGTCATCAATATAGAGAGAGTATGAGTGCCGATGGCAGCATTCAGGGCCAACAGGATCTTGGCAGTTGGAGCAGTTAAGTTGTCTAGTGGCAGTAAATGTACAGTGAATGTAAAGTTTTCCCATTGTAAACGCTGCAACTCCTCAATACCAAGTGTCCGTGTCTTGCTTCCTAGCTGCTGGGTAAAAGTGTCTGTTGGATTAAACCTAGGTTGCAAAATGCAAAATTTATTCAGTGCCTTTTTATCGGGAAACAGCCTTGAATTTATGTGCATATTGTTGAAAAAATAGACTGGAAACGTAAATAAACACTTCAGTTTGCGGATATGCCCATGAGATCCACTGAGCTGGTGCAGACAGCAACAATAAATTAAAATGAGAATGTTGCTGTGCATGAGACATGCGAGTGAAAACAGTGTCTGACACACTCGTGGTCCAGACAGGGGGTAACAATGCAGAAACATGGTGATGCCTGCATATGCATAACTAGTAGCCATACAGCCGTTCATCCTAACTTCAGTCTATTTTATTGCTGCATTACAGTTTGTGTTTTGTTTTTGTGACAATGCAAGCTGAATGCATATTTGTATGGAGCATATTCCTACAGATGTATTATCAACCAGTGTATTGATTTGAAAGTCTGTATTTGTTTGATTCCTACTTATCTTCTTGGATTTTTTTGATCACAGAGATCATTAAGACAGTGGTGTCTGTGCGTCTTTGGTAGTAGGGATGCATGATACTGGACTTATGCCGATATCTGAATGCTGATATTTTCCAACTCATTTTGGCTGTTTGGCCGATACCAGTATATGCACATATTTTTTCCATTTACTGCAGAGAACAAGTCACTCCTGTAGTGTAATTTATTTAATTTACTTATTATCCCAGCTCTTATTGAGATGCCCCACTGGTAAATGCAGACATAAAACACAATGCTTTTCAAAATTCACTAAACAAAATAAGAAAACTACTGCTGACAGGTTTTATTCACTGGTGCCTGTTTCTCTTTGTTGTTCACAAATTTTTCATAATGATCAAGATGACAGCTCTCAAAAATGGCAGTTACATTGATAGTGTTGAAGGAATGTGATTTGGCTCCTTCTCACATGACTGATGCTGAGCAGTCATTGCAAATAGCAGCTTCACTATCCATTTTGGACACTTGAAAAACCACCGCACCTCAGCCTTGGCTTACTTGTGCAGAATTTTAATGTCATCGTATCGACCTGTCATATTGGTGGAAATATTTATTACAAGTTGATACAGAAATGTCCTTTTAAAACCTTTATTGGTCGATGCAGATGTCGTGCAGATATCATCGTGCATCCCTACTTAGCAGACTTTTAACTAATAGTAAATCCTCTCCATAACAGGTATCCTCATCACCACCATTGCCTCCAAAGGAGAGCTACAAAACTGGCCAGAGCTTCTACCTAAACTCTGCTTGCTGTTGGATTCTGAGGACTACAACACATGTGAGGTGAGGATGAACACAGGAGATGTAGGTGAGATCTGAATTTCTGCTCATCAGTTGGGGCCCATTGCATAAATCAGAGGTATTGGATGACATTTGAAATCTGAATAAAATAAATTCTTCTGACAAAACTAACTCAGTTAGCATTAAATTTAGATATAAAATTAAAAACAGAAAATTGTTACATATATTCATGCTTCTCTCACTCCCCAGGGAGGCTGGTTGGATTTGTCCGCATTCCTAAAATTAAACATGACATGCTATGATGACCTCCTACCCCCAACCAGTTTAATCAGCAAGCATTAGACCCAAACATGAAACTGGGACTGGCTAAACCAGTATCTCTATGCCACTATCATGTAGGGATTATAGTCGCCTTTATTTGGATATAGTGAAATGTAATTTTTGTATATTTGTGTAACCACAGCTCTGTGTGTGTGTGTGTGTGTGTGTGACCGTGAGAGAGGAAGATTAAGTGTACGCACATTTGAGATCATATGTCGCAGCACACTTGAGCTATAAATCAGCATGTCTGGGTGCACGCAGCGCCGCACGTCTGTTTTTTTATTTATTGTGGGGAGGGAAGAGAGCTGGGTCAGCTATAAAGCAGCATCTGGATAACATCCTGCTGGCCAGATGAGCTGAAGGCAGTCTCACAGCTGGAGCAGCAGCCACAACTACAGATTATTCAGCATGGAATCAGTTATTCTCTGTCTGAACACCATTATGACCCCATTTTCTGACTTCACCCAGAATAACTCTAATAATTTGCATTTTTAGCAAAAACAGGGTTTCTGCAGGTCCTTAAACAGGCTCAAAATCCAATAATCTTGCAGAATTTTGGGCTTTAAAATCTTTAAAAAGATTTTGACAGGTGTATTGATCACACTATAACAACAAAAAATTTAAGATCCAAAATTGAACTAATAATCACTAAAGCAAGCTGTGCTTGTACTTTTTTCCCAGTATGCACGTATTAAATTGTAGTCATAAACAGATCTTAAATATAGCTTGTTGAAACCTGCAGAAACTATTAAAAAAAACCAACCTTTTTCCTCTATAGTCCATCATTATCAAATTATTTCTATTTTTTTTACAAAGGTCTTTAACTCCTTGTTGCTCTATAGGAGGGCTGGGCAATTAATCTACCTTGTTTTTATTATCACTGGAAGCCAAAATCAAACTTGACAATAAAATTAATCAAGATTGAATTGATTTAATTGTGTCTCATTCCATTTCAGAATGATGCTCTGGCTTAGGGCTGCAACCAGTGATTACTTTTGTTAATGATTAATCTGTCCATTATTTTCTTGATTAATTAAGTAGTTGTTTAGTCCACAAAATGACAAAAAATCATTTGTCTTGTTTTGTCAACAGCCCAAAGATATTCCATTATCTGTCATGAAAGGAGGAGTAATGAAACCAGAAAATATTCACATCTGGGAAGCTGAAATCAGAATTTGGACATTTATGACAAAAACGACTAAAACAATTCATTTGCTGTCAAAATAGTTTAATAGTCAATTAATAATTAATTACTCATTGGAGTTCTGCTCTTGTCTTGTGTTGTATATCCAGTATTGACCAAAATAATTCTGGTTATGATTTTTGCCATAATTGAGCAGCCCTGCTCTACAGTATAATATTCATCATGAGGTATTGATTGCATAGAGTAGAAGTGCTTGATGTCATTGTTTCTTGATGATATCAGCACGTCTCCAGTTACTACATTGAAACACTGGACAAATGCTCCATTGCAGCGACCAATATAATTACTATATGGTAGCTTGTAGTGGGTCTTGGAGCATCTGGTCTTTGTAATGGTGCCGCACCCATACTCGGCTCACATAAAACTCCCTGATCGTTAATATTCTGTCTGATGTATGTGCCTGTGACATCAGCCACTATATGGGAGGTAGATACATTACATTAGAGAACATGAATTAAGTAGCATGTTAAACTGTCGTGCTAAATTCAGCTGTATTAAAGGGCATTTCAAATGTATCCTGGCAGGATTACTCACCGCCCCCTTGGAGCAGGAATGTTCACATGATTTTCACTGAGCTGTACTATCTGAAATTTAAGGAAGAGGTGTGACAGAAAAAAATGTCTCCCCCTGTAGCACCACACACAGCTCGCCTCTCTTATAAAAGCTCATTCAGATGCTGAGATTTAGGTCAGCTATTTACTGCAGAGGATCTTGAAGTGTATGTGTGTACAAGGCTTAACACTGAACAGCCACCAAGTGTAGCAACTCCTCATAAGACTGACTATGATTTTGAAAAGCAGCTTGGAGGCTGGAAAGCTTCTTAGTGTCTGATGTTGAAGATGGTTAAGTTGGTGCTGGATGAAAAAAGTGTCTTCTAATCCTGCAGTAAAAGGTGCAAAATATATATTTAAATGCTTTCAATATTTTTGGTTGTTCCTCGCCATGTTGAAGTCCAGTGTTGTTGTGGTACGGAGGCGAAGGTACTTTGTGCAGCCATAGATCTTTTCATGCTGTTTCCATGAAGTGTTTTTGATACTTTTAGAGCCCGACAGAGCCTCCAGTGTGGTCATGTACTTGTTTAAATGGATGTGGTGAATTTTCCCAGTAATGTTAATGGCAATAAAGGTACTTAAAATTGATTTAAACTGCTACAGGGGGTTTGATTTGAAGGGGCAATAAATATAAGTTAGGCTGTTATCAGAAAAAAAACAACTGCAGTTTGCAGGGATTCATAGGCTGGTTGGTGCTGAGATTTCTGCTTCCACTCTGTCCACTAACATCTAAAGAGAGAGCGCAGAACTATTTCTGTAGATAAATGTATTTAAATAAAGATGAAAGGTACTTATTGTCCATAATGATCGGAATTTTTGTTCAGACTCTTACTTTGCCATTAAAGGTGCACTCTGACATCTGAAACCCCTGAGACAGGAATGAAGAGTAGGACAGGACGATAAAGCAAAAATATGAACATTGTAATGTTTTGGATGAACATTTATGTTTACCACAATATATAATTTGATAATGCTGCCAGTTTGAAGACTATTCTGATAATGACTGAAGTCCGAAGAAACCAGTGTGTTTATTGGTTGAACTATCGAATATGGTGTATGAAGATAAAAAACTAGGGCCTGACTGAGTGTGGATTTTTGGTGCTGATACCGATATTATGCAGTAAAACAGAATATGAACACACATTTTTGCAATGATTCCTCAAAGGTGATTAATACTTTACAAAAAAAATGTAATGGAGGCAGGATATTTTACAGTTTAACAGTAAACTTGAAATGTTATCAGTGCACTGAAACAGTAAACTACCAATGGTGTTTTTAATAATTGGAAATAGCTATAAATAAAAAACACAAATAGAGCAAACATATATGTATTTATTAAAACTGAATAAAGGAAGAGAATCAAATATGTATAAAATGCTGCCTATAAAGCTAACAAATTAATAATAAATTAATTTCTGCATTATGTTCTGTTTAAAAAAAAGTTTTCATATTGGTGCATTTTGGATGACATGTATGCTGATACCAATATAGACAATATAGACAATATAGAGATATCGCTGTGATAGGCCAATATCGGTCAAGTGATATATGGGTCAGGCTTTAATAAAAACTAGGATGATATGATGTAGCCTAATTATTTAACTGTGCAATCATGACTTGGTCTCAATCTGCACTTTGTCATTGCTTTTCTAACTCTTAACAAGATAGCAAACTCACAAGATTGATCTGTTGTTAATTTGCAGTTAAATATTCAAAGTGATAGGCCTGTGTGCATGAACGTGATGCCAGCTCTGACAGAGGAAGCTGGAATTTGTTAAATCAGTAGAGTCAGCTAAGCCAGCCTGTTAATTTAATATTGTGTTTTTGTATCATTACCAGTGTCAATAAACTATCACAAAAAACCCATTTTAGGCTCTCTCGGGGGCCCTCAGCAGACGCTGAGCTCGCTTATGCCTCGGGCTGGCTCTGCACTTCCATATAGCTTAATTGACGTTGTGTTTCTGTCTTTCCTCAGCTTTGAAGGATCAGGCAAGTTCACTATCTGCTCTTGGGCATTAGGAGCTCCTTATCTCTGTGTAAAACAAACTGGTTGTGGATTAAGAGGGGGCGGCAAGTTACTGCAGACAGACGGGCTGAAGATGTCACATTTCTGCAAGCTTGTGTTCTGCTTGTTTAACAGGTGTTTGATAAACAGATTACAGCTGTTACGATTAATCAATTATCAAATTAATTGCCAACTATTTTGATAACTCCAGTTTTTTAAATGTGAATATTACTGGTTTCTTTACTCCTTTATGACAGTAAACTGAATGTCTTTCAGTTGAAGGCAAAACAAGACATTTGAGTTTCTCATCTTGGGGGAAATACTGATTTATATTTTTCATATTTTTAATAGAACAACTGATCAGTTAATTGAGAAAACAATCAGCAGATTAATTGACAATAAAAAATAATCACTAAAATTGATCATACGGTCTGCCTTTTGATGCACTTACTGCATGGAATATGAACATCCCTCCATTGTGGTGTGTTCTGCTCAGCCCCGCCCTCCTGCAGAGAGAGCAGAGGCAGCAGACTGACTTGTCTGTTGTCATGTTTATTTCTGCTGTGTGACAGGCTCTTAGATCTATCCATATTGAGTAAAAATGTCCAAACTTTATCACAGGTTTCAACATAAATTTTATCACAATCCCCCTATCAGAAACGTTTTATCGCTCAGCCATAAAGCTGAGCTTGTTTTATAGGAAATATACAATCTCAGACTTAAAATTGACAGAGCTACTACCAATCACATAAGGTCTCCTTTCTTTTTATAAGGAAAGCTCTTTCATGTGTTTTGACTACACTGTAACCCTGTGACGTGTGTCAGGTGGTGCTATGACATCTCTTAAAGGTTTCTTCTTGATCTACTGTGGTGTGTTTTGTACCTCCTTTGTATGTTGCTCTGGACAAAAAAACAAATGAATGAATGCATTTCAGTGAGATTTTACGCCATTAAAATTGCGTTTAGAAAATCATAAAAGAAAAAGAAAAAGCAAGCTGATAATGATAATAATGATAAATAGCTAAAACGTGTCATTCAGAAAAGTTCAAACGAATGTTGACATCTGCAGAAGTGCACAAACCAGGGTGAACACTGTGTACTCAACAGCAGACCTTTTAAATGTACTAGAGGCAGCAAATATTCATGTCGTGCAAAACTC
This sequence comes from Lutjanus campechanus, assembly GCA_027495735.1. NCBI lineage: Eukaryota > Metazoa > Chordata > Actinopteri > Lutjaniformes > Lutjanidae > Lutjanus > Lutjanus campechanus. The sequence continues at coordinate 4,964 of JAJHUR010104522.1, read as the reverse complement.
ATTTTTGAAGGTGTTGACTGTTGCCATAGAGACACCTAAATAACCCACACCATTACTGCCACCTGCACTTTGATATCTATTTCAGGAATATATTTGATGGCTGCCAGTCTACAGTTTTAGTGGTTGTATGCACTTTGTAACCTAAGCAATGAAAAACGTGTGAATGCATGTTGGGCTCCAGCCATTTGATCAGTCTGCATCAGTATATCTGTGCAAGATGATCCTCATCGCTCTGGTACTAAATTATCCTCCACACCAGTTCCACTTTGAACTGACATCTGCTGATGTTTGGCCTAAAAAGAGGGTTAGATTGTAGCTGTTTGCTCAACTCTTTTTAGATAGTTTCCAATATATTATATATGTATGTTGAATATCTTTATATAGTGATATCGCATAAAAGTTGTATTTTCCTGGTTTTAAAGGCTGCATCAAAGTGACATAATTTTCTGTTCCAGCTGTCCTATTATTTGCCTTTACCCACCTAGTTATTATGACTGCATTACTAATTATTTATCAAAAAGCTCAATGTTCATATTACAATGTTGCAATACTGATACATATTGAGGTGTTTGCGCAGATATTGTGATTAGGATTGCAACTAACAAAAATGGTGGAAATGTGATAATATGGCGAAAATATTAACATTTAAAGGGGACGTTAACCCAAAAAATGAAAATTTAGTCATTATCTACTGACCCTCATGCCAATTGAAGGTCGGGTTTAGTTTTTCAGTCCACAAAACACTACTGGCGTTTCACAGGAAAACAGTGTTGCAGAATCTCCCAAACACTGAAAGTGAATGGTGACCAGTTTTTAAATGTAAAAAAAAACAACAGAATAAAAACATAAAATGCCTCCATACTGCTCGTCTGGTGTAATCCAAGTCTCCTAAAGCTCCTCTTCAGTCAGCATGAGGGTGAGTAGATAATGACTGAATTTTAATTTTTGGGTGAACTATGACTTTAATGAGTTGAAATCACAGAATTTTGACTTTTCTTTCTTAAGAAATCACAATTTTCAAAATGATTGTTGATAAATTAATTTAATAGTTGACAACTAATTGTGGTATGTGATTTTGTCCCTGTAGCCCAGCCTTGTTATATACTGTTGATAGTTAACGCGACATTAATGCACTTTTGAGAATTTACTGTATGTTATTTTCGAGAAAATGTCTATATTGAGATATGTATTGTATATCATAGCATAGCCTAAAATTAATTATTTATAAGACATATCACCCAGCCCTACAGCAAAGGTCATGCATTTCTATATACAAAAGAAAACCAACACCAGTTCATTGCCTTTGTAACATCAGCAATTGCAGCTGTATCGTAGGTCCTGTCTTATTTGTGGTTTAAGAGCAGCAGTTGTAGGAAGAACCCCCTGTGCAACCACGCTGTCCCCCTCTCTGCATGTTCTATAAAAAGACATGAGCAGGTGTGTCGAATGCCAAGTGTAATGTTGGTGGGTAGCTTTAAATAGGTTTTGCCTGTGAGCAGTTTTACTGTTTTGAAAAATGGTAGTTGGAAAGCGGTTGCACTGGTGTCATGAGGGTCAAGTTGAGGGCAAAAAGCCATGTACGAAAAAGCTCTGTCACCTCAGTGCTCATTTGTAACTTCACATTTCCAGAACAGGAGTCTAAAGGAGCTGTTAAGTTGACTAAATGCATGCCTCTCTGGGCCCTGGCTCGCTGTCATCTGCGTGACTTGCATTCTCGCGTTTAACAACCTTCCATAGCAGGACTCGGAAGGAGGATTACACTCTAGACGCTTCAGCGTCACTGGAATGCTTGAAGGCCACTCCCATTTCTTTGCCCTTCTCTGTTGACACACGGGCACACCACAGTGAGAGAGGTGTATTCTGCTCCATGTGTTTTCACACAGGTTAAATTATAAAGGAGCTTCATTTGAATATATTATAGCTTATCCATAGCCCAACTCTGATGCTGCATAATTCATTCATTAGTCTGACCAAAAAAGCATAATTTTTATCAATTAAGTCTGGCATCAATAGTGTTTTCGAGTACATTAAAGGGAAAGTTCAGATTTTTTTATGTGGGATTGTTGTTTGGAGAGGGTGATTTTTGGATACTGACAGTTTGCAATTAGAAAAGGCCGTATTAATGCCAGGTAAAACAATAAAAAATATTTTAAAATGAGTGTACACATAAATTGATGATGATTTTTTTTAGGTAGACCTATTTTTTAACTAACTTAAATAACTTTTGTTGCTGGCTCCATCCATAGCAGTCCATTGCTTAGCTTTCATGGTGGTGCCCCTCTTTGCTTCTCCAAACTGCAGACTGGGCGCATGCTGACTGCTATCTACTGTAGATAATAGACTGACTATTAATAAATACTTCATACAACCCCACTCCCAATAATGCAAACTATCCCTTTAAATCACGAGCTATTCAATTACATCATGTCTAAATGTGGTGCGTTCATTTCCACTGCTCAACAACAGCAAGTCTCAGACATCAAATACCTTGTCCCATGTCTTTTTCCATTTCACTGTGTCATGCACACTGAAATGCATTTTTATGTTATCACCATTTTTTTAAATCCCAAAACTCCATAATGTTCTGCCTATGAAACTGATTATATTTTCTTGTTCATTGTACACTCCCCTGCAAGGTGTATGCAAGTGAGTCATCTGTGTACTAATGAGGGAGATGATTTAATTCAGCTTATAGTTGCACTTTGCTTCCTCCTGTTCGTGACCTTGACACAGTCGCAGCCTCACCCTCCTCATCTTTTTGCATCCCTTTGGCTCCTTTTTTTTTTCTTTTTCTTTCTTTTTTTTTTTGAGACCATTCGGTATCTGTCATCTCAAAGGAATGCCGACATGGGAGCGGTTTCCATGGAAACACATTTCAGACGGCGTCGGTATCCGTGCTGTGCTGTTGTATCTGCTTCCTCTCAGACTGTCTTTCTGTGTGAGAGATGCTGAAGTCTGCAGCATATTGTGAACATGCATACTAACCATCAGTCGAGCAGCCAGTATTAAGAAAGAGATGAGTGTGTGTGCGTGTGCATGCGTGCATGTGTGTATCTGCTTGCCCACTGTTTGAAGGTTATTGGAGCAGAAGTAGATGAATCCTATTGAAGATCATGGTTGAACACATTTTTGAGCGCTCGCTCTGTGCAAAAAACTGGAACACAGTCCTCCATATCCATATGGAAACACATGATATTGCATTTGCTCACTTGCAGAGCTGTAAAATATTACAAATATATTGAGAATGCATTGCACAAATATACAGAAAACAAACAAACAAAACAAGGTAAACAGAAACCTAATTCCATTCCACCCCCACAGGCTCCTGTCTATAAGTTTAGTCTATACTAACTGGAGGTTGGGTGGGGGGTTGAGCAAAAAAAGAAATTCCTGTCATGAATCTGTAACATTGCTATTATCATGAGCCACAGTATCTCAGTAGTTTGGGATATAATCTGTCTAACTGCAAGGTAGAATTACAGAGTTATAAAATCTTAGGATTTATCTTTACAGTGTGATTTTCCCGACATGATATTATAGAAAGGCATATAAAACATGCTAGTCAGATGACCTTCGACAGTTGACCTTCATCTTCATGGTAATAACAGTCAGGTGACCTTTGTTGTCATGATAACAATAATAAACGCATGGTTAACATTGTGGAACAATCACAGTTATTTTGTGTATGAAAGTTAAAATAAGGCAACATTGTTCTTGGTTTTATGTGGGAGACCAACAGCAGTCTCCTCGGTCAAAGTCCTGTTTGTTTGAGCCATCCATCCTCCCTAGCCACCTCCATTTATGCTACATGACCTGGCATTTTTTTTCTCTCTGACACACACGTGTGAAATGACATGGTGTCTCTGCACAATATAAATCAGTGTAGACCTGAATGGTATGAAATGACAGGAGAAAAGCAAAAAAGGCAAAATGTCTTAAGGCGATATTCCCCCCCAGAATGATAATCCACTCAATATGTACTCACCTCTATGCCGATGTGAGGATGGGTGAAGATCTTCAGTTCACAAAACAATCCTGGAGTTGCAGCAGAAAACAGGGTTGCAGCTAATGGCAGTGAATATACGAAGTCTCGCGATACATGGACGCCATGTTTACATGCTACCTGGGAGGCTACAGTTGACATTTCAGCTAAAAACATGGTGTAAATGGCGTCTTTTGTGGTAACATTTTAATGTTGCGGCTCACGGACACTTGGATTACACCGCATGAGCAGGATGGAGACATTTTGTGTTTGTTTTGTGTTCTTTCTTTTTTACATTTTATCCGTGGTCTCCATTCACTGCCATTAGCTGCAACCCTGTTTTCTGCTGCAACTCCAGGATTGTTTTGTGAACTGAAGATCTTCACCCATCCTCACTTCGGCATAGAGGTGAGTACATATTGAGTGGACTATCATTCTGGGGTGGAATATCACTTTGAGATATTATTGTTTTTCATATGCTGTATTATACTATTTGATGATACCAGGCTGGATTTTCCTAACATTCTCTGTTTTTTTTTTCCATTTTATTTTGTCTCTCAGGGAGCATTTGGAGCCCTGCAGAAGATTTGTGAGGACTCTGCTGAGATCCTGGACAGTGACATGCTGGATCGTCCGTTGAACATCATGATCCCTAAGTTCCTGCAGTTTTTCAAGCACAGCAGTCCTAAGATTAGGTATCAAGTTTTCTTCCTATACTTTTCACTTTTCATTGGCTACAAAATCGACTTCCAATCATGCCTACATTGAACTTGTTTCTCTCCAATTACATTAATCATTTCCAATGTATTTGAGAATAAAGTTGAAATGTCAAGAATGAACTCAAAATGTAGTGAATTAATATTGCAATTTGAGAATTAAGTTGAAATTTCTAGAACAAAGTCGAAATGTTGAGAATAACCTTTAAATGCCATGTTTAGAATAAAGTTGAAATGGTATTTTGACTTTATCCTGAACATTTCGA
>JAJHUR010104521.1:0-23128 GCA_027495735.1 Lutjanus campechanus | reverse complement strand
CAGATTGTGTTTTAAAAGCCAAACACATAAAACCAAAACTATCGAATATCAATAGTTGCAACTGGGGGGAAATGCAAAAAAAAAAAGAGTTAAACATGCAGCTTTCTCTTCTTTTGAGTCTCAATGTGACTCAAACATAAAGAAGGCTCTCCACCGATGGAGACACTCCCTGCTAATTAGGTTAAAGTGGAGCACCATCTCTCCACTTACTGTGCAGAGAAACATAATGGGTGTGTGTTCTCTATCAATACCGCTGCCTCCCTCACACGCACGCTCATACTTACAGTTTTGATACGGCCTGCTGCGAGTCTCTCGTGACCGTGAAATGTTGCTCAGCTGAGGATATAACTGCACTTTACGAAACAAGGTCAAAGGCTCATATGCAACGGATCCTCCCCTCAACATAGATACACATCTTATAGCATTTAATAATTCATCGCCATACCGAGACTCCACTGGACGTGAACCACGTGCACGGTAGCAAATGTGTGTTAATGTGCTCTCATTCAGCCTTCAGTCATGCAGTCTAGCCGCGTATCTTCAAAGAATGCCTGTCGCTGAAGAGGAGATGTGTGGGAGGTCATTAGAGTGTATTTGTGAGTAAATATGTGTCATTTCTATCTCAGCTCCGCCATCTGCTCCCGTCAACTTCCTCAATCTCGTTTCTGCTTTGGATCACTCTCTGCCCTCATTTTTTATTCTTACTAAGTTTTTTTTTACCCGGTGTTCACTTTCCAACATCTGTTAACCCCCCCTATTGTGTTCTCCTTCCCACTCTCTCTACTCTATCTGACTTTTTTTTTTTTGCCTGCGTAGATGCTTGGATGACTGGCTGGCTGACTCATGTATCCCACGTTCGCTTGTGGCAGATGTAGCATGATCCACACGTCCACTCTCCTGAGTCAGCCAATCAGGATTTCATGTTATAATAAATCCCAAACAGACTGATTTGTCTTTTGGCTGGGTTTGCGCTATGTTTTAGCCAACATACACTGTTTATGTAGTGATGTATACAATGGGGCTGATTATTTCCACCATCAATACATCTTTTTTTTTTTTTTTAGAGCTGAAACAAATCAGACTCAAGAGAAAGTTATTGAGCAACATTTCTGGAAATCGGGTTGATTGTTTAAGTCATTTATCGTCAAAAATGGCTTCTCCAAAGTGAGGCTTAGCTACTTTTGTCTCTTTTGATTGTTAACTGAATGTTTTAAGTTTTTGGGCTGTTGGTCGAACAAATCAAGACATTTAAAAGCATCAGATTGGACCCAAATAAACTTTTTTCACATTTTCTCACATTTGGCCGTACGGGTGTGACATAGTAGAGTAAAATCATTGGTGTTAGCAGTGAAACTAATTCAAGTCCCGTTCCATTTAGTGTAGCAGAACCTTTCCAGTGTGCCAACACGCACAACAGCAGTTTGACTTGAATGGAGCAGAACCTTAATTAGTATCATTGGTTACACATGTGTTTACTCTACAAATTACTTTACAGATTGTCACAAAAAAAGGATGCAGCCTGTTGAAAAATGATAAATTACAAAGAAAAACAAAAAATCAAAAGTTTAAGTAATCGTTGCAGCTGTAATGCCTTGGTTCATCATGTTAGAGGGTCGGGATTAGGGATGTTAACATTAAATCATTCATCGATTAATTGACGTTAAGAATTTAACCAATTAAAAATGTATTAATTGACAGTTAATCGATAGACTAGAATTGTTTGTGCTTCATATGACTTTTTGTCTGGAGGACAATTTGTTAAATAAGGAAACAAACTTAAACTGAAATGAGAAAAATCACGTTTTTTGTACTATGATTTGATGATGATTGATTCATTTATTCTCAGCATTTTCAATTATTGGTTATGGAAAATGCACATAATTTGCTATGCTAGTGGGAATGGAGTGGGTTTGGGGGAAGAAATGGGGTGCAAAGAAACTGTTGTGTTTTATTTTACTTGTTAAGTGCGACCAACAGTCCAAAACAAGTCAGATTAAAGCAGCAGATTATCACATTTATTGAACTGAATAATTTAGAGCTTAAATGATTAGCTTTCACATTAGATTCATCATTCAAGTAATTTTCTAAGCAAAAATGCCAAAAGTTCCCTTGTTTCAGCTTCTCAAATTGAAATATTTGATAAAGGTAAATCAAGTCTCATACAAGTACTATGAGCTCTCTGCATTTGACCCATCCAGTGGTTAGGAGCAGCCACTGTGCAGCACCCGGGGACAAACTCTACTTTAGTCAGGGGCAGTGACAGGAGAAATTAAAGGCATAATATCCCAACATCACCCCATAAAACAATGAAGAAACATAGTCCCTTTCAATCATCACTAATGACTCAATAGAAGTGCGTGGCGGTGGCTATATCTGCAGACGTCCGCCAATATTTCTCATTATTTTGGCGTGCTCTGGATGCTTTACCAACCCACAACGTCCATATGTGACGTCCTGGGAATGTGACACAACAATAAACAATCTCTCTGGTGCATTTATGAACAGCTCGAACAAATCCTACATGTTTTTTGATGCCGGGAGAAACCGGCACATCTGGAGGAATATCCCCACAAACAGAGAGAACATCAAACTACACACAGAAAGGTCCTTCCTGAGCCCAGGGACCTTCTTTCAGCCCTAGAGTCATTCTTTCAGCAGCGGTATAAATGTCACTGATTAATGGCGTGTCATGTGTATCAACAAGTGAGAACATGTTTATCTTCATGTAGCATTTGGATGAGTGAAGGGGGTGACGTAAAGGTGAATTAAAAGTTGTTCCAGTGGTTCCACGCTGACGAGACTCACATGGCCTGACCTTACGTAGTTTCACATGTAAAAAATGCATGCATAATGGTCCTCCTGAGGAGGAACACATGGTCAGGTGGGCTGCTTTAACTGCTTTAATCCTCCGGTCTGCAGGAGTAATCTGTGCATTGTTGTTGTTGTTGTATCAGGGAGGGAGGGGGCGGACCACCCGGCTCCCCTCAGCTGTGGGTCGATGGGATATCTGACCTTTGCACATTTCATCTTTTGAGTCCACCTGCTCTCGTCCGCGGACTTCCCGAGACTGTTTCCACCTCAAAGCCCACAACAGGTGTGACCTCCCTGATCTCCAGCCCCCTGACTCTCATGTCATCCATTAGTAACTGACATAAGGGCACACATAACTGCTCATAGGTCGACTTATTGCACTTAATCACCCTGTACGCACACATCCTTATTTCAGCCACTGAAGCAAAAACAGTGCAGTTGTATGTTGCTGCATGTTCAGTCCCCACCCTTTGCTTTGTCCCCTGTGTCCCAGTGCCCACCATGCTTTTCCCCTCCCATCTGCTGTCAGACTCTGTGTTGTAGCTGCCCTCTAGTGGCTGCTGGGTTGTAACTACACTCTGAGTGCAGCCAAGCAGGCCTATAGGTTCTGTGTCATGGGGATTTACTGGAGATTAAAGTTAAAATTAACCTGCTTAAAACAGCTGCGGCCTTTTTTCACTTTTTTTTTTCTAGAATCCACTTTGACAGATAATGTCTGATAATGTCTGTCTAGACGGAAAGATCGGCTCCATCACTGTGCATCAATGGGTATCAAACATCAATACTTCTTAAAGACTAGAATACCTTGTCTTTTTTAGGCTTGTTCATTCTTTGATCAGAGATCTCCTGATTTTAAACCAGGAAACTTTTATTAATTCGAGACAGTATTTTATTTAGAGAAAGTCCTTTATACTTCTGCATTGAACAGTTTTTATATTCAGTAAACTAAGGCTACACCATGTGCCAGAACTCAAATGACACCCAGCCCTACTCCTAACCTTTTTTGGCATGTGTCCGTTTATGCGGGGTAGTTTCGTTTTGTTTTGTTTTTGTTTTTTAGATGGTTAATATATGTTGCCCTGCCTGACTTGCAGCAAAACCACACAGTGTCAAGTGACTTTTTCCTGTACAAGCACTGTGTGCAGGTTGCTCATAAAGTAAAAAGAGAAAAAAATTACCCATTTTTGTGTGCTAAGGACTTTTTCCTTTTTCTGTTTTATTTTATGCTAGTATTGTTTAAAATTCTGATATCAGATCACGATACAGGGGTTACATTTTAATATATTGCGAAATATAGCGATACTGTAGGCAAAGTGATATATTGCTTTTTTAAATCTAATTTTAGGAAAACTGTCATTGTGTACAAAAAACAACAACATACGCATAAAATCTGAGTTTAAAAAGTCAGTCAGATCAGAACAGTCAAGATAGATAACAACACTTCTAAAAGTCTGAGCCTGAAAAGCTAAAACTGTCCACAAGATAGATAGATAGATAGACCTTTGTGTAGAAACAGTGTGTTTTTGATTGTCTCCTGTCCTCTTACTCATCTTGTGACCTCTCAGATTAACCTTGTAAACTCTTTGGGAGGTTGAAAACCGCTGCATATTTGTGTGGTTCAGTTTGCATCACTCTTTTCATTTATAGCATCAGTGTGATGACACAGATAAATTCATGTGGGCGCTGCTTCATCACATGAAAACCTCCCCTGCCACATGTTGAGTCAGTGCTGTGTCTCTCTCTCCAGTAGGGGACAGGATTTACACTCTGAGCTGAGGCAGCTTCTCTTGGCTCCTCTTTGGCTTTTAAACCCTCAGATTCTGGTATTACTCTGGAGTCCTTCATCTCTTTCTTGGCACTGCTGTGTCAGTTTTTTAGGAGTTTCATGGTGAGCATCAACCTCAGCCTGTCCTTCACTGACCCTTTCTGTACTTTTCCTGAATTGCCACAGCCTGTGTTTAGAGAAAACACCCCATGGTTGTGTCTGCAGCTTGGTTTGTTTGCGACACGCCAACTAAAGGCTCACTCAGCAGTCTGAAACTCTCCAATCTTCTCTTTCCTGTGTATTTCCCATCAAACCTCAGCTTATTCCTCCCTCTCACACCTCTGTGTTTTAATGTGTAGGCGCAGCAGAGAGGAGAAAAACTTTGTTTTGTCTTGGGAGGCAGCCGCAGTGGAAAAAAAAAGAGGAGGGGGGGCCTCTGTGTGTTAATCTTTTGGCTCACGGTCATGTTATGAGTGTTTGGGGGATTAAAACATATCACCAAACTAATCTGTCCGTTACACCAACAACCGTGCTCTGGTCTATCCTGCATTACCTCCCTCCTCCTCCTCTCTTTCACTTCCACACTGATGTGTTTGTTATCAGAAAGCGGAGGGGGCCGGAGCAGGAGGCAACGAGGCATCGCTCCTCTGAGATTAGTAGCGCGTGTCGGCCTTTGATTTCCTAACTTCAGGAGCTTTGTGTGCGTCCAGGTTATGATGAAAAACCACATGAAGTCTGTGTCACCTCCGGCGTGCAGTGTGTTTACTCAGCAGTCGAACAGTTGCAAGTCAGATAAGAGAGGTATGCTCCGGTGATGTACGTTAGGCCCGCATGCAGATATGATGGATGTGTGGCCGTCTGCCTGCTCGGGCATGCTTCAGCCAAACAGTAGACAGTGTGGGTCACTGGTGGGAGGGGTGCTATTGTCACAACTCTTCATGTGTGACCTCCATGTAAACTGTAACTCAACGCCTTTGTGTCCATTTCTCTCTTTTTTCCCCCCCTCCTCTTCACGCTCGTCCTCCTCTTTTCTGTAAATGCCTCCATGGTTCATGAGAAGGAGAAAAGGAGAAAGAAAGAAAGAAACAGAGGGAGCAGACAGAGACCTTTTGTTTCCAAATTAGGCACTGCTCCCTCCTCGCCAAACTAACTGTTTTGTTGAAAATTGTGATATGAAATCCCCACTTGCCGGTGCCCACTGTGAAATGGAGCATGTTTGTATTTTCAGATATTACAGGAGAAATCTTGTAAAAATTGTATGTAAAAATACATAAAATGACCAAGATATTTCATCAGAGATACAAGAAACATTCATTCATTATCATCATCCTTTTGAAGTTTATATTCTGGTCCTTAACTTGTGTTATTGTTTGCATGTGTCACGTGAAGTAGAGTTCATATTAATGCTGAATGCTCGCTGAATGAGTTGTAAGAAATCATGAATAATCTTATAGAAGGAGTACATGTTTGCAGTGGTTGAAGTGAGCAATATGTCAATGGAGTCTGGCGGGCCGTCACTGAACTCAAACTGAACTCAGAATGTGTCATTTCGGAGCACTAGGATTTTATTTTTGGGGTAACCGGCTTAGTTTTACATTGACAGACAACTGACAGTTATAAACAGCTAATCAACTTACAGTAGAGGACATGTCGTCACTTATTACTGTCAAATTACAATGATGTGCTTGTCTTGTGTTCCTGCAGCCTGCCTGAGCTTCCTCAAGTCTGGGGAGGAGGGGGCAGGGACAAACAACTTGCTTTGACCATGGATCTTATATTAAATAGCATTTGAACCTATTTAATATACCATCTGTGGCTCCAACTTGCTATTTAAACTGCAGTACTCATTTTTGGACGCACAATCGCTGCATGTTGCTCCTTTAAATCCTTGTCTGGCTTCTACCAGAGATACACAACGTTCCGAATGCTGCTGTTAGGTGGGTGTGGTCTTCTCACATCTCTCCCTCCTGGAGAAGAATCGGCCCTCCTCCTGCCGTCCGCCGGTGATCCACTCTCCCCCTCGCAGGGCGGTTCCGCCTGGCGGTGCGTCGAACCCAGAGCCCTGGTCTGAACCGCAGAGAGAGAGAAGAAGAGAAACCCCCCACAGCCACAGCCTTCTGACTTTACGAGGAACCCTAATTATATGGCCTAGTGTATTTATACTCTGCTGTGACTCAGTGGGACATGTGGCGTGTGTTTGCATGAGTGTGTGCGTGCGTGCACAGGAGAAGCAGCCTTTGTGTTCACACATAAACGGTGTGTGTGTGTGTGTGTGTGTGTGTGTGTGTGTGTGTGTGTGTGCGTGTGTATTAGTGAAAGTGTGTGCTGACTGTATAAACTATTTAAACCAGGAATTAAGTGGAGTGTAGATCCGAAACCTTGTTTGTTATTTTTGCAGGAAATGTTCCTTAAAGTGACGCTATGTAAGTTTTAAAAAGAGAAATAACACAATGTTCCTCTTGCAGATGAAAAGAGGAATTTATTAGCAGTAAGATGCAGCATTTCTCAATTCAGTATACTCAGGGGTTTTCCTGCTACAGCCTTACTTGGTCTGGTATGACCAGTAGTTTTAAATTGCTAGCTGATGTTAGCAAACCTGATGTGATATTGTTATGTAACTGACATTACTGAGTTAGTATTCTTTTGTTTTATCACAAAAGTAAAACAATAAGTACTTCACACTTCACACCAGATGTTTCTGTTTTTTCCTGTTGGTGTTTTGCTCGGTCACGTCGGCAAGCGATAGCGTCTTTAAAGTCGTACTTTATAACCTCGAGTAAAGTCATTAGGGTTGTTTTGAGTTGGTTTTGAGTGGAAAGTCTTGTGTTGGAAAACTGGTGGCATGGAGTTTTAATGACATGGGCGTTTACCAGCCAGGGAGGCTCTCAGCGAAATAAACTATCAAGCTGCATTATGGGAAGTGTAGGATACAGGGTTTTGACTCCAGGGGTGGGAGCATAATCTAAAATTTATATTAGGTTTACTGCAGCAATAATAAAGCCCATCAGATTTAATATGTCAAAATATTTATTACGGTAATGATGACAGTATCGCAAAATGTGCCACCAGTGACGGTGACTAAACCAGTTTACCACCCGCCCCTACTTCAGGCCCCAGTGTTCTGCATAAGAACTGCTGTAACTATAAGAGACAATGTGACCTTAACACCCACTTTGCACCGTGACTGGCACGAAGGAGCTGTGCAGAGGTGAGAACAGAGTTTGAATTTTTCTCTCAGCTCTCGTTTTTATTTTTACACAGCTGTTTCTGTCACTTTCGTACCTTCCAGGAGAGACTGTCTGAAAATGTGTGCTGTTATTCCTATATTTAAACAGTTATGCAGCCTCTCCCCTCCTTGTGACAACCGGCTTTTCACCCCACCTTCGAGTGTGGCAACTATAAACACTTTTGCCTCAAGCCAGCCCATTTTTAATTTTTAAATCTGTCTGTTTTTCATGTGCAAACAATAGTTACTTTCATTATTGATTAATCTGCTCATTATTTTCACTATTAATCATTTATTAAGATGTCAGTAATTTTGAAAAATGCTCATCTGAGCTTAAAGTGACGTCTTCAAATTGCTTCTTTTGTGCAACCAACAGTCCAAAACCCAAAGACTTTTCATTTACTGTCATAAATAACAAAAGGAAATAAGCAAATCCTTACATTTAAGTAGCTGAAACCAGCATATTGTGTGATATTGTACTTGAAAAATGGCAGAAAACAATTATTCCATTATTAAAATACTAAACTACTTGCATCTTTTTAAAATATTTTCTGTTTATTCTGTGTCCTCTGTATCTATGTTGGCGGTGCACAAAACACTATTCCATAAAATCTCAACTAAAAACATGAAAGGCAGGACAAATCAAAGCTGCACATAAGATTAGATCCTTAGATCATCTTATAAATGATCACTCTTTATAATGGTGGATATTTGCATTGTGATGCCTGATATTCTTGAGCCCTAAGATTACCTTTCTTTTCATGTATCACCTCCTCACTCTGTCCAAACTATTCCAGCCTGCAGTGTGTGTTCTCAAAGGCAAAGCGCAGCATATCCAGAGGGTACAGTCTCTGTGTCTGTGACGGCCGATCGAGTTGATACTTGCCCCACTGTGCGGCAGGTGAAACCTGTCTAACCTCATCGGTAACGGATGTGAAGCATGCTAACTCGAGCGTTGGAGGGGAAAGCCAGTCGTCTGCAACAACATGGTCACCTGTGTGCCGCTCTCGCTCGAATCCTGGACGCCTGGCTGTTTGGTGAGAACTCTGCGGCGCGGGCCTTTCTGACTGATTTAGTGACATGGTGTATGAGTGTCACTGTGCTGTATGGGTGGATCCTTTGAAAAGAAGTGTGTGTGTGAGGGAGTATAGGTTTGATAAAGAGGTCACGTTGACATCCAGGAGCAGCCGTTTTATTCTGAGAGCGCGCTCCTCTTCATCCTTCAGCTTTTTCCATTTTCTCCTCTCATTATCATCTTCCCTTCTCTATATTTTTCCCCCTCAAGCGAAAAAAGAAAGGGAGTGAAACAGTGAACACAGCAGCAAGGCAAATGTTTTCTTTTCTCTTTGTGCTGGAAATTGGCCTCTTTCTCTCTCTGTCTCTCTCTTTTTTTTGTTTGTCTCCCCTCTGGGTGGAGGGGAGGCGGCGGAGGCAGGGCTGTTGGCTTTTGTGGAGTTTAGCGCCGGGATCACAGCTTTGTCGCTGTGTTTGTGTCGCTCTCACACACACACATGCAGCACACGTGCGGCCACCGGGCTTCCTCTGTATGCAGCAAGGAGAGATCTACAGAGGATTTAGCCTATCAGGAGATATCTCCATCTGGAGCAGGACTCCCCCGTCGCCTCCAACGTCAGGCCTCAGTGATGTCCAGTGCTTTTGGATTAAACTGCAGAGTTAACTGTACAGCGGCACAGTTGTTTGTTTGCTGATGATTGTTGGACCGGTTCGTGTGGAGGGAGTGATTGTTTGGATATGGATTGAGTAACAAAAACAAGAAGGAAAAAGAAAGCAAAAGAGAGAAGGAGGGCCAGAGAGATGCTCGCTGAGATAGAGTTTGGGACTGAGAGATGAGAGTGAGATGAGGGGATTTGTTTGGCAGTCAAGATAAAGAGGGAAGAAAAAAGAAAGGACAGACAGAGAGGAGAGAGAGAGGGAGAGAGGGCAGTGGGAGGGAGGAGAGACAGAGGATCCAGCCCTCTGGGACAGCAGTGTGTGTTTTGGGGGTGGACAGAGTGGCTTTGTATGCAGAACATCACCGGACACCAGCGGGAGGGACGCTGTCAGTTGTTCTGTGTGTGTGTCTGTAGTGAAACCAGACCTACCTCTGATCCCTGCACCGCACACACTCCTCCATCTGCTGCCCAGGAGTCCGCCTTCTGCCTCCTCCGGACTGGACCCCTCCGAGAGTGTGTGAATGTGTGCGAGGGAGTCTCGGAGGGCCGATTCCCCGGAGGTCAGGAGCAACAGGCTGTGATGTGGAACTTGTGGGATTAAACTTTCTGAAGGCGATGGATTGGAGCCAGGAGACGGGAAGTTCAGACTCTTGACTGACTGGAGGATCCCAGAGGAGGACCACTAAAAGAAAAAAAAAACAAAAAAACACCCATCTTCTCTCCGCTCGATTGTATCTTCTGTATTTCTGCATCTGGACCTTGTCCACGACCTCGTGTGTGAGTGTGTGAGCGGCCCATGTGGGCGGTGAGGGATGCGGATCTGAGCAAACTCCACGCCCCGATGCCCGCTGCTATGCTCCCGTGCCCTGCACCGGCCGGGTCTGACTGGAGCTTCCAGAACCCGGTGGGGGTGGACTGCAGCTCCCCCGAACCTCGCTGCATCTGGCTGGCAGTGCTCCGCGGTGCCACGGGTTCAGTGTCGCCGCCCGCGCCGCCCGCCATGCCCATTGGGCACAGCCAGAGTTCTCATCAGGCCAGGGTAAGGAGAGGACACCCGTCTCCCTGTAGTGGACAGAGTCATTGATTTAAAGCATCAGAAATTATTGGTTGATTGATTCTGGACTCCAAAGGGAATGTTTTAGTTGGAGGCTACAAAAATAATCTGATAAGGCCAAAGTAGTGGATGATTGGTTAGTTTTCAGATTAACTTATTAGTTGTTTAGCCTGTAAAATGTCAACAAATAAGAACAAAAACACAGTGAAAGTTCTATGTATTTTAGCGGTGAAAGGACCAATGTTTAGCATTTACTGACATCTAGTGGTGAGCTTGCAGACTGCAAACATCTGACATCACCCTCCCGTTCCAAGCATGTAGGAAAACCTATGGTGGTCACGACACTAGTGAAAAACGTGAAAAGATGAATCTTGAGCCAGTGTTTGGTTTGCAAGTTCTGGACTAGTGTAGAAACATAGCGGTGCAACATGGCGGCCTCCGTGGAAGAGGACCCGCCCACCTCTTTAAATAGAAATGGCTCATTCAAAGGTAACGAAAAACACAAAGTTTCTTATTTTCAGGTGATTATACACTACGAATATTCAGTTTCTGCCATATTCTGCCAATAGATTCCCCTAAATCTTATATACTGGACCTTGTAATGATTAATTGTTTAGCCTGTACAGTGTCAGAAAATAAGGACAAATCCCCAGTGAAAGTTTTAATTAAAAGTGTTTCATGTTATATAAGACAGAAAAAAAAGCTGCAAATTCCCACGTTTAGAGAGTCATCAAAGCAGCTCCGTCTGTATTTTACATACTAAGATGATGGTGCAAATGTGTCGTTGGCTGCCCATGGGGATTTCTGTGGCTCTCCAGAAATGAGATTACACACACACAGTGATATCAGCAAAATCCTCTCCAGAAACCGCTGTGTGGGATTGTTTCTGTCACACATGTCAACAGAGTATCCTTGTAAACTGTCAGCCCATTGTTTGAGGTCTGTTAACCACTCAGCTGCTGACAGATTTCAGTGTCTCCGGGCAGGTAGTCGTGTTGCCCTCAGGCGGTTTCTCTAGGGCTCTCGCTGTTGTTGTTTTTTTTAGACTTTCTGGGTAACAGTGTGACATCAGTTTGTGTCAACAGATTAAGATGCACAGTTAGATTATGACTGTATGTGCTCAAAATGAGGAATATTGTCCCTTTAAACGTTTCCATGAGTTGTCACTTACATCTGGGCTCGTCAATTCTGTCCTCACTGGCCTCACATGTGACTTTTTAATTCAGATTATTTGAGGTTTGGCAGGTTTTCTGTGTGATGGGAGAGATTTTTGTCTGATGAGCATCTTTAGATTTCATTTGGTGACGTAATGGGAAACAAACGTGTGCAAGCAATGTCTAAATGATCTGTGGTGCCACCAGTGCAAGAAGCGCAGTCATGTATTTTTAAATTCAAACATTGAATTATTCATCTTCATATCTATTTCCTTGTGTAGCTTACAATATGTTTAACACACTTACAATGATATATACTATGAAACATGCATTGGAGATATGCATTACCCTAAAAATGATGGGTGAAATTAAATTGATTTTTTATTCCTTTGTGCCACTTCGATCTTATTTTTCTACAGCTGACGTGTTTTCGTTTGCGTGACTCTGGTGTGTGGCATATTGACCCTCTCCTTCCCTGGAGGGGTTTCTAATTAGTGGCTAAAAGACAGATGAAGGGGGCTGCTAAGTGCCACTTTCAGCGAGGTGTTGTGGAAGTCGCTGTGCGATTGAGCATCCCCAACCCCCCAACAATGCCCTCAGAATTCAGGGCATCACTTCCGCTCATGGTCTCATTTCGGTGTGGGCATTTATGTGGAATATTACATCCCCCTTTTCCCCCTTGTTTCCCAGGTTTTTACCAACCCCCCACCCCCTGACTCGTTGACACAGTTAAGAAATGCCACAATCAGGAATGTGAGTGTTGGGGGAGGAGACACAGAGAGGCTGTGGGGACACAGCTGGGACAAACACACACTGTACGCAGTTGTTTTTAAGGAGAGAGGTGTCAGATACAGGCAGGGTTTGTACGAATATTTGAGATGCAGCAATCCCATCATCATCTTTGTTTGTTTTCTCCCGGAGATGTTGTCGCATCAGATCTACACACCCGAGCTACACTGACTGACATGGGTGTTGAAATGATAAGGGGATGTTTTTCTGTTTTTTTTTCTGTAACACTTGTCACGATTTAGATGTGATGATAAAAGTCTAGAAATTTTCGGTTTGGGTTCCTCGAAAGTGCTTGAACTTAACGCTTTTGACAGCTGTATGATTCCTGTACAGAGAGCGTTTGATCGGTAATGATGAGGAGATGCATTTGCCCTTAGTTTTCACCATCTTACACTGATAAAGCCAAGTTGCTCTGTGTTATTGATGCTTTTCCACTTGCTCATGTCATTCAGTTTCTTTATCTCTAAGTTGGATCATGAGTATTTTAATTTCCTAAGACGTTATGCTTTCTGTGCGGTTTGTTTCTCATCTGTTAGTCAACAGGATTTCAGTATTTAGCCTCGCTGGAGGTCTGCGCGCTCTTCTAGTTTGTTGTGATTTTAATTTTTAATTTATTTATCAACAGCAGCCCTAACAACTAGACAAATGTCCACTCATTTTAATCTCAAGACAATTCAAAACCATCATCAAGTCAGTTTAAGAATTCACATTATATAGAAAAAAACATGCACAGCACAAAGAGTTTCATCAGATGCCAAAAACAAACTTTGTAAATTGATAAAAATGAAAAAATATGAAAAAAGAAATCTTTCAGTATTATGGGACAAAACTTTTACACCTTCCAAATCAAGAGCATTGAAAAGTTCATTACATGTAAATCATAATTTAATGAACGCTTTCTGTGTGTACTTTCCCCTCTTTCAGACAGTAAGAGCAGGACGGCTGAAAAGTCCCAGGCCACATTTAAACCCTCGTCATCATGCACTAACTACATGTGCCTCTGCCCACTGAGCTACCAAGTCATCCTGTTAAAGTTATTCTAAAACTGCAGCTCCTCCTCCTCTTCCTCCTGGACTCACAATCTAAAATGACCATCATGTTTATAAAGAAAACTCCAAAGGCAGGCGCCACCTGCAGAGATTCAGTTTATTTCAATGTGTCATTTGCCCCTGTAGGCACTTTGTGAAGCAGTGAGCGTAAAAACACACAAAACATTAAAAAACGTGCAGCGTACAGTAACACAGAAACATACAGCTGTTGACACAAATACTCGGGGTGACTTACACCCATGCGCAGTGACCGAGGCAGGTGTCAGTTAGACAAAAGAAAAGTACAATATGTTTTGCTGTTCAAGTAGAAAACCCTGTTTAACCGACATTGCATCATCACCTGTTGGCCTAGTTAAACTGACAATGAAGTTGAACTGGTTTTTAAACACACACACACTACGTATGATCATATTGACACACACACATGCAGAGCTCCTAAAACATCTTGTTATGTAAATGATATGAGGATGTACAGTATTTGAACTTGAGCTGCGTGTGCTCCTCTTTATTTTGGATCCTCGCTTGTTGGGCAGGTTTTGTTCTCTGGTTTCTGGTTGGAGCTTAAAGAGGACAGGGGGATATTCACACACTCATCATGCATCTTCTTCACCGGACGTAGGATGCATTTAGACCTGCAGAGGTGGTGCAGCGCTCCATCTGTGTGGCCGGTGAGTCCAGCAGGAGCGGTCAGGAACGAGTCCGACTTTTCGCCGTCCCCTCTCCTGTTCCCTCTTGGCAGGCCGGCGCAGGGCTGCGGCGGGCGCAGACAGCCGTCAGGATTAAAGGCTCGTCAGCATTTGTAACGTCCGTAAAGCTCCCACTTTTCAAACAGGTTGCAGCTCTCAGCTGTTTAAAAGAGCATTATTGTTCTGCCCTGCTGGGGTGTTAGCAGGAGCCGGGCTCCCCGACAGCCGCTGCATTCCTCCGTGCTGCTTTACCTCTGGAGTGAGGAGAGGAGTGTGTGCGTGTGTGTGTTTGTGTGTGTGTGTGTGTGTGTGTGTGTGTGTGTGATAGCCAACACGTACGCTGTTACTGACGATTATGACAATATCATCATGTCCCAGAAAAGCCTCTTACAAACAGATTTTACCAGATTTTATGAAAGATTATCACTTGTCTCCTCCACCAAGGAGAACATGTAATCTGTTCGGATTGTTTGTTTGTTTGTCTGTTTGTCAGCAGGATTATGGAAAAATGATTGGCCCGATTTTCATGAAATTTACACTGACAGTATTATATCTCCACTTGATGCACTGTTATACTCCAGTCAAAACATGATTTTATCTCTTTTCACTCTTTTGGCAACGTAAGAGCACATATCTTTAAAAAGACAGTTGTGTTTATTGGCCCCAAATAGGAATGAAAATAAGTAGATTTCTTTAATGTAAATCAATTAGTAAACAGTGTGAGTCATTCTCAGAGGCTAAGATTGAGCATCTCGACACCATTTATTTAGAAGAAAACTAAAAGTAGCCAATATAAATATAAGTACAACAGTTAGTGTGACACAGGGCATGTCTATCAGTACATTTACATTAACACACACAATGTGGTGGATCACACAGCGGAGAGGACTTTCTGTAACAACAAAACCAGCTGAGCTTGTGTTGCACTATGAAATTGAACAAAAAGCAGCATGAAAATAAACGCGAATTTTCCCACATTAGCCTACTTCTCTGGTTATTTAACTGGCTTCAAATGAGGCTTAACGGTCAAATAGTTTCCCCTGACTGTCCGTCAGTATTACAACATTAGTCCAACATTATCCCAACAGATACGAGTAGGGTTGTTCTAATACCGATATCGATATAAAAAAATGCCTTCAACACTGCCAAAAATGCTGAGATCAGTGCTGGTGAGTACATAAGTCTATGCACTGACACTGATATTTCCCTGCATTTCCCTATTTCCCTGTCCCATATGTTATTCCCCACCCCCCAAGATGGTAAAGTCAAGTTCTATGACACATATTCTCTGTGTACCTCTACCTGCATGCTATTGGAAAGTAAAGCACATTAGTTTTAATATGATAGTTTTTACGGTAATGGTGGTATTGCAAAATACATGAATGTGACACCACCACCAACCTGGGACTGCTCACCCCTTGTAGCTATGAAAACTTAATATCACGCAACTAATTATGCTCTGACTCACGTCCAAATGCTACTTGTCTGCAATAAAGTCCACCGGAGATATTAAGGAAAAAGCAATAACATTGATGGTGAAATTGCACTTGCAGATTTGCAGATCATTGGAAAGTGGACTTTAGGCCTTGGTGGAGGTTTTGCGCTTGAGTGCCCTTTACCAAAGCTGATGGAGCTTTAACTGTTGGCACTGGGCTTAAAATCAGGGGATGTACTGGTTCTGAGTTTCTTACAAAACAGAAAGTGTTGCAGCAGGACATCCTCTGGTCTCCTTGGACCATTTACAGTCTGTCTTTTCGGTCATGCATCTTAATGATGTGCTCTAATTGAAATCATGAGGGGAAATATCCACAGGGAAGAGCTGCTTACTGCTGTGTGTGTGTGTGTGTGTGTGTGTGTGTGTGTGTGTGTGTGTGTGTGTGTTGCCACCACTTTACCCACTTAACACCTCCTCAAAGCTGCCGTGTGGCATTACAAGCTGCTCTACATATCCAAAAACAATTGTTTCCAGGGCGGCTTTTTTTGTGTCTGTTTTAATGACATCATCTCAGGTTGTAATCAGATCCCTCAAGGCTCTGTATTATCCAAAGTACAATCAGAGTTTATTTGTTATTGTAATTGGCTTCAACAGGTGTGGACATGTCCAGGTTTCAGGGAAACTAAAAGGACTAATTCCCAGTAGTAGGAAATACCAAATATCTTCAGTTCTCAGCATTAACAGGAGCAAGGTTTCTCTTGTCTGTGCCCTCAGCCTGCATAGGAAGTCAAGTTTAGACTGAAAACCACAGAAAAAATTTTCCAAGTGCCTTGTTGGTTAAGTGTCCGACTGCCTGGAGGGGCCAGAGCATGTCAGCAAGTTTGGATCGAGTTTTTGCTTTTGGGTGAAAACTTAACCGAAGAAGACAAAGCGATCAAGGTGACGGGGCCAGCAGAGAGGTTTTATTTCTGGCTTCAGGGGTGAAACAGGTCGACTGTAGGCTGGGGCAGAATAGCAACAGAGACACACGTCCCACACAGTCCACAGCAGCTGAGTGGGAAACAGTGCTGGCTCAGAGACCCAGTCAGACCCTGTGTGTTTTGGGTAATCACAGGGTTTGGTATTCCCAGCGCCGGGAGGGGCCATGCGGTCGAAACCGGCGTGCTGGAGCCTGTCCCTCAATGGGGCCCGATACTCCTCCTCTTCTTCTTCTTCGTCCTCCTCATCCTTCTCCTCTCGTTCATTCTCTCTCTCTCTCTCTCTCTCTCTCTCTCTCTCTCTCTCTCTCTCTCTCTCTCTCTCTGTGCTCCCTCACCTCCTCCTCCACCAGTTACAGTGTGTGTTTCAACATGTCTGAAGCCAAACCGCTCCCTCTGAGGAATTCATTCTGTCTCTTCCTCCTTTCAGCCTTTTTTCTCTTTCATTTCCTCTTTTTTTTTATCCCTCTTGGCTTTCTCGTTTTCTTTGTCATTTTTATTTGACACCCTGACACTCCTCCTTCCTCACGCACTTCTTTATGCTGCTCTCATGCCACATAATAGGCCTCAATGCTTGCCTTTTTGAGAAAATAGCAGGTGTTACATTACATTGTTTAGACTGCCAGACTAAAGAGCAGCGCCCGGCTGCATAAACTACCTTAAGTGTCAATCTTCACGTTTGTCCCTCAAAGGTAGAATCAGTAGGATTTGTCCGAGCTGTTTGTAAACTCACCAGAAAGATAGTTTACTGTTGAGCCTCATTCCCAAGACGTCAAATACCAACATTTTGGTTTGGCAAAACTTTCTGATTAGAATAATGAGAAAATAAGGAAATATAGGCAGAGTGTCTGTTTAGGAAAATGTTGCACATTATACCTTTAAGCAAAATGTTTCCTATAGGCCAAGGGGATCAGGAGTGTTGTATAAAGCCTTGTGGGTTGCCCCTGTATGTTAAAGCTTTCACGCTAGTTACTGTCATAATACAGCACATGTGCAACTCAGTTACCATGGTTACACTTCAGTCACATCATCAGCAGGGTTAGCCAGCATCTCCTAAATGGACAACAATGTAGGGCTGCATGATTATCAAAATATTATCAAAACTGCAATATGGTCAAGGACAATATCCAAAGCTGCAATGTTTTGATAGATGTGTGACAAAACATCATCATACTGAAGTACTGTAGTGCTGCAGAGGTGCCGGGGTCTACAAATATTGATCTGCAGATTTAAGAGAACGTGTTTGTTTGGGACAGACCCCAACAAATGTTAAATCCTCATGATTTAAATATTTTTTTATTCAGTGCAAATGTAAATTGTGATGCAAAAATTATCATTACCACTAATCGTGACTCATATTGCAATCACAATATCTGTACAAAAAGAATAAGAATGCTGAACTGGACAGAAGATGTTGGTGTCTTCAAAGAATACAGAAAGCACAAACACATAATCCAAAGTAAATTTAATTGTCATAATAAATACACACAAGCAGAAGATGTGACAAGAAGTAACTGACAAATTCAGTGTGATAAGTCTTGCTGTGAACTGAACTATACCTGAAGTAGTGAAGGAATGTGAAAATATTACTGTGACAAGCAGAAAAGAGACAAAAACTGGTGAGTTTCAATAAAATGGTAGAGGTAATATTGATATATAAGAGAGTGTTGTGTTAATATTTCGCTAGTTAGCTTCAAAAGTTGCTCGTGCTAACATCAGATCTATACTCTAATAATGTCTAATAATGTCCAGTGGGCTTCCCCTGTCCTGAAAAATGTGCCTCGGTATCTCTTCCTCCTCTTCAATCACCATTATTATACCACTGTTAAAGGACCTAAGGACCTTCTAGCAACACATAAGGGAATATTTAAGTAGCTAAGAACAAACTCCCAGAGATGAGAAGGTTTGTCTTTACAACATCCAAATGAAATCCTTATGGTGATTTTGTGCAACAAATTTTTTAAAGACTTCCTTAGATCAAGATTCAAGGGCAACCTCAGCTTAAGTGTTTTTATGCAACTGGACACAGGCGTTGAGTGTATCTCAATCTGTAAGATATATACTTCAAACATACTTCAGACTAGGTTTTGTGATGCTTTGGAGGAGAAGAGAACATTCTAGTTTTCTTCAACATATGTCTGCAAACTCAGAACACATTCCAGAAAGAAACCTAAATGTCCAAATTTATTTTTGGTCTCTGTTTTTTTTTCTTCCTCGGGTGGAATGTAAAAGTAGAGGGAGAAAATGTGCGGTAATGTTCGGATTTCCATTACACGAAAGCATGCGGTGAGAGAGGAAGAGGAGGTGGAAGGGAGGAGAGGCGAGTGAAGGAAAATGGAAGGAAGGAGAAAGAGGAGTGAACGGGTGGGAAGCGCCTCCATGATGGAGAGTCTGTGAGATCTCAGAGCGGCCTTTTATTTATAGGAGCATCTGGTTATCCCGCCCCGCAACGCTACCGCACTTCCTGCTTCCAGCCTGCCACTTCCTGCTGTTGTGTGGCCTTGTAACAGGCCTGCTGGGTCAAGTGTGTGTGTTTTTGTATATGTGTTTGGTATGTATCAGTGTGTGTTTGTGTGTAGAAGGGGGACAGGAAGCGAAATGTGGGGTGTGCGTTTTGAGGGGCTTGCAACTTACAGACTAGACACAAAGTCTCAAGAGTTTGGTGAAGGCTTAATTTTAACTATTATGTTTAGTGCCCGATCAATATATTCATCGACCAATACTATTGGCTGAATATTGGCCCATGACGTATAAAGACTTAGAGAGACTGGAAATCTTTGGTTTAGGTTCCCTATAAGTGCCTGAAAATGCATGAATCACCAGATCTGGGTATTTTTTAAGGGCATTCTCACACCTATCTCCTGCACCCAGGTTGTTTAATCATAACCCTGGAAGGTTCAGATTTACTTTGGATGAATTAAATTGGCAACCGCATCTACAACGCTGTAAAAGTAGCTGTCTGTCAACATCCTGATGGACTTTTGGTGGTTTGGTTAAAATTTACCAGATTTATCCTCCGATCACTGCAAACTTTTCCTCCACTCCATCATTGCAACGTTTTGTGGACGGGTGAAATCCAGTAACTGTGTTGACTCATATTAAACCTGTTCCATGTGAGCTGCTGGCAGATTAAACCAAAACAGACGGTGATGCGTTGGAGCAGAGATGAGTGCAACGTGATGTGAGAACCTTGTGTTCTGTGTGACTTACATTTGCAGCTGCTGGTTTGTTTTTAGTGAGGCTGTCTGAGCCCTCAGCTTTCAGTACTGAAAGCGTTAAAATTTTTAATTAAAGAAAATCAACTAAAGCTGGTATTGCACATTGAGCTACACGTCATTCATCTTTGAAGCATCTTAAACTGCACCAATTCCATTTTGGTTTTGTCACAATACCAGAATTTTAAACTTAGACACAATACCTGCGTAAAAAAACAATACTCAATACCTCTTTTGAACAGCAATAAAGAAAAGATAAGATCATATTTCAAGATTTTTGGTACTTTTGATACTATTATTATTATTATTATTATTATTATTATTATTATTAACTAATTGTGCAAGAAATTAGTGTACTTTAGTGCCAGTTTGCATTTACAGGAAATTATGCCAGACATGTAGGCACTAAAAGGCAATTAATACTTAATTTTATTATTAATTATTCTGCCAGTTGCTTGTTTTGTCCAATCAGCAGTCCAAAATCCAAAGATATTCAATTTACCATAATAGAAGACAGTGAAAAGTAGCAAATATTTACATGTAAGAAGCTGGAATCTGTGATTTTTTTTCTGCCATTGTTACTGAAAAGAGAACTTAAACGACTTATGGATTAACAAAATTGTTGCAGATCGATATTTTGTTGATTGGGTAATCAATTAATTTGTTGATTCTTTCAGCTCCACATTCAAAATTGACAACTTACTGGAGAGAAAAATAATGTTTTTCCATTTGTCCAAGGTTTTAGTACTTTATTTTTTGCTTTCCAGATGTTTCAGGAGCTTAAAATGTTCCAGTTGTCCGTTTCCATTGTGCGTTGCATTGTGGGACAGTAGAGTCTATAATAATAATAGCACCTTTAATGCATGCTGTTTATCTTTGACTATTTTATTTAGGAAACGTCAACATATAGTGCACCGCATGCTAAACTGTCAGCACAGCGCGGTGATTGATGGTTTGGGCGACACATTTATGATTATAGTGTCGAGCCGTCTTACAGATTTATGATCAGACAGAGTTGAGTGAGTTCACTTCTGCTGAGAAATGTTTGATAGTGAACATGCAGCACAACATAACTAAAAACCACAGCAGACTCGACTTCTGAGCCGACATGAGGATTTCCCCCCTCTCGTCGTCGTCCTCCTCCTCCTCCTCGCTCCCGCCTGTTTGGTCAGGTGATTGCGTTGACTGACAGATGTGGGTCGTCGGGGCAGCATGAGGGTGATAGTTCTCACGTGTGTCTGTCAGCTGAGCTAGCTGGGCTTATTTACTCGGCCTCAGGAATGAGATATTTAGAGAGTGGGTGGAAATCTGCCTTTATTCTCCGCTTGGAGTCCAGATTCCCCCTGGACCTTCTCTCCCCGTGATAAGACCAAGGTCAGCGTGCTCAGAACTGGGTGAAGCCCCACATTCCCCCCAGTCCTCTATCCTGTCTAGACGTTGTTCTTCCTGATAGTGGACCCCCCCAGGTGTCTTTATGGACTGTTGTTCTGTGACTGGGTGGCATGCAGGACTGAGCTGACTCTGAGCTGCATTCAGGACTTTATGAGGAAGCTGTTGTTGTAATATTCAGCAGCCAGAGGGTTGATGTCACCGGTCAGTCCGTCTGCAGTCTGAGTAGAGAATGGCCTTGTGCATCTCCAGGGAATCATAACGTGCCCAAAGTGCCCAAATTTTAAGTGCCTTGGACCTTTCTTCTTGTTTTAACTTTTGTGTTCCTGACCAAAGAGCACCTTCATCTAGGCCTGGGTGATAAAACAATAGCACAATAATAAAGCATGTCGCATCCAGTGGT
This sequence comes from Lutjanus campechanus, assembly GCA_027495735.1. Classification (NCBI taxonomy): domain Eukaryota; kingdom Metazoa; phylum Chordata; class Actinopteri; order Lutjaniformes; family Lutjanidae; genus Lutjanus; species Lutjanus campechanus. The sequence continues at coordinate 1,502 of JAJHUR010104521.1, read as the reverse complement.
GGTATTAATTAAGGGAAAACAGTAGATTCTCATTAGGATTTGAAGAAAAAAAGGATATTAAATTATTAATCTACAGCTGAGAATACACGTTCACACTCTGGTTTCCTAATCTATAAACACACACACACATAAACTGCCCTGAATCTCGCTGAATCTTTCTCCATCTGTGTCCACAGGCTAAGGGGCGGAGGGATGGTCTCTCCTCAGCCGGTGACAACCCTCGGCCGCCGATGGCGACCCGGCCGGGAAGGGAGGGGATCGGCGTGGGCTGGAAGGGTCCCCGGACGCTGGTTCTCCATAAGAACTCCCAGGGTTTCGGCTTCACGTTACGCCACTTCATCGTCTACCCTCCAGAGTCCGCCCTGCACACCAACCTCAAGGTGAGACCACTGACATTTTATAAAGACGGACAACATGAGAGCTCCCAAATGTGAAGCCGGTGGTTGGCTGCAGTATAGGTCATAAATCTCAATAAATAACAATAAACAACAAAACAATAATGTGTACTTACAAAACTAACTATAATAAAATAAAAAAATATGCAGGAAATGTCAAATTTGATCAACTAAACAAATACACGGAGGTACTGGTGCATAATGTTTATTATGACTGGGATGTCTGTTGACTCAGTCAAGTGTTGTGTTTATATTGTAATATTTACTCTGAGCTTCTTAAATCTTGCCCATGATAAATACCCCCATGGTATACAAAAAATAAAACTAACACTGAAACAAATAAAAGTACCAAAAACTAAACTGAATTGAAAACAAAAAAATAAAAAGAAATGAAAAGTATGAAGCTATAATAACTGTGGTCCCTTTTTTACTTTTACACCACACATGTTCTCCATTTCATCCAAGGTGGCATTTAAAAGGGTTTTTGAAAGCCTTAAGTTTGCTGAACCCAGGACAGAGCCAATTTGAGCTTGGCCATAAAGCCAATCATTCTGCAGTCGAGGGTCAGCGAGGTCGAGCTGAGCTAAATGAAGTCACAGACAAAACAAGAGACAACGGACTAGGGCAGCAACTAACGTTTATTTTCATTATCAATTAATCTGTTGGTGATTTTCTCGATTAATCTATTAGTTTTTATTTTTTTTTAATCTTATCTTATTATCTCTTCTGTGGTCAGAAAATCTCAAAAAATGGTGAAAAAAGTTGATTACTGCTTCCCAAAACTCAAGGTGATAACTTCAAATAGCTTATTTTGTCCACAACCCAGTTTACTGGGTTTGAGACGCTTAAGTCAGATAAATAAGATTACTGAATACGATTAATTGATTGTCAAAATAGTTGCTCTACAACAAACTGAACAAACCAAAGACGTTAAAGGGTTATTAAAGGAGGGAGCAGCAGGATTTAGAGGTAACATGAAAACATTCATTGGCATGAACAAGAAAATTTCACATTTTGAAGACTATAAAGAGCACCTCCACATCCTGCCAGACAGACTAATTGTTTTTCAGTATCACTTCACAGGCCTTGTTTTCAGTCCTTGGTGAA
>JAJHUR010104520.1:25324-75347 GCA_027495735.1 Lutjanus campechanus | reverse complement strand
TCACTGTGAGCTGGAATCCAGTTTCTGCATTGAATGACAGACAAAAATCAAGAAAACGGAGTTGTGGTTGAAATGTAACAGTAATACAACTGAAAATACAGAGAAGGACCTGAAAAGAGAAGTGAAAACACAGCCAACAAAGTAGTGTCAGTATCAGGAAGAACATGCTTTAATGGGATTCACCTCAACAAGCTGACACAGATGACACAGCGCTGTATTGTACCTCTTTATATTGGCCTTTTTTTTTCTTCTACGAGACACATTTTGCGGCGGTCAGGTTGTTCTTGGTTGAAAAAAAATATTTCAAATGGGAACATTATTTTAAAAAAGTTTGTGAACCACTGTCCTAGACACACATAACAACTTATCAAAGGGAACTAATTAAATTCACTGAGAGCATTTCACTAAAAGCAACTCGGTAAAATAGCTTACAGTAACATTATGTGATGTGAACAAGGCTGAACCACCACTTCTTCTTCTTCCTCTGTTATATTCCTGACAGATTAGACACTAGACACTTCACAGAACCACTTTGGGCATGTCAAAGGTTGAATTAATGATTTAATGCTTTGGGGCATGTAAACACACATCTTATCAGATCACTTTATTTAGTGTCCATGTAAACAGCAAAGTTGGAACCTCTAATCAGAAGAAATATTGTCCATGTAGCCGCAGCTAATGAAATTAGGACATGTTGTGATGGTTTGAACAAAATGTCTGTCTGTTCTCCTATCTCTTTCCCCTCTCTCCCACCCTCCTGTTTGTCTCTTCACGCTGTATCTCAGCACTGACTCTCTCTTTATCTCCCCGACGCTCTCTGTCGTGCCTGTTTCTATCGCCTGAACACCCCTTTCCACTTTCTTTTAGTGATATTACTCCAAGTATTATCTCTGTCCTTTTGTTGATAAAGCTCTGTTACTGTTCGTGCTATCTGTTTACCCTCCTCTCTGTCTCTTTTACATTCCTGATAAATACACCAAGAGCACTGGGTTGTAGCTAAATTGTGTATTTGTCTGAGCAGTCAGAGATCAACTTTTTATTAAGGATTTTTAGAACACCATCAACAGTATCCAGCAATAGTCATTGTAACAATATATTTTTGAAAAAAAAAAAGCAAACCTATTAGTCCTGTATTTTAGACAATACATTATACAAATATGAGTGATGGATTTTAGAAGCCGTTTTAATGAAATTGTGATAGAAATCTGTAGACCTATTTCTATAACGACACATCAAACTTTTTTTAAACTCCGTTCTCTTTTCTCTTTTCTCTTGTGTATGTTTATGCAGGTGGGTCCATGAATGTTGCCCAGCTATATCAGTATTAGCGTATATGTTGTCCAATATTTTAGTCACAGTACATAATGAATTGTTTTTGTTGTTGTTGTTGTTTTGGTTTTTATTTATTAGTTGTACTGGCAGCATTTTATGTATATTTGTCAGTTTTAATATTTGTGTTGTTTTTTTAATCTACAGTTATTTATAATTATGAAAAATGCCAGGTAAAGTTTACTGTTTCAGCAGTCTTATGTCATTTTGGATTTTATGGACATAAAAATAAAAAGTAACAGCCAATTAGAGATGATAAGAATTTATCAATGATCAATTAATCAGTTGAGAAGAATTTGATCAATCATGTAAAATTTGATCATTCTACTATCAAATAAAGTACCTAAAATACCTAAAAATACCTAAAATATTATTTTTATGAGCATGCTACACATGTGATCTGATATTCGATCATATTTGTTTAATATGTAGGCTTCTACATCTTGTCAGAGAATATGTTGCTGTGGACATTAAGCTTTAATTGAGGGGGAAAAAAGACATTTGGAGGGTTTTAAGTTTTTGTAATTATGATTTATCATTTGATTGATTGTTAATGTTACTAAAGACTGATAAAGTGCAGTGCTCACAATTTGCAATCCTATGGCCGATATATCAATATCTGAATTGTTTTACTCCCTAATATTGGCATTGACATCAGCCCCAAAGATCCATTATCGGTGAGGCTCTAGAATGTATAGATATGTATGTACTATATATGTGAATTCATATTACACACTATGATCAGCAACATTTATTCTGGATGGACGATAACAAAAAGCAAAACTGTCAAAAATTTGCGTCAAGATGTTTAAATAACCAGAAGTGTATCAGTGATATGTACTGACACAATAAAAGATATAAAAAATATACAAAATAAAGACCTTTCGTCAGTGGGATCCAGTATCTTAATAGCAATGAAGTCCAAATTACCTTGGCTGAGGAGAATCCATATGACAGCGCTTTTGTCCACTGACAGCACTGTTATGGAGGAAACAATGTTGATGGTCATGGTTCACCGAGCGCTCTGCACCATTATCAGCAGAGGGAATCACAGTAGCATCTCCTTTGCATAACAAAGCTCCCCTTTTACTGCACCATCTCCCCTCTTTTCAGCCACTTTGTTCACCCCCTCCAGAATTTAATTGAGTGAAATCAGAGAGAGAATGATTCACACAACTCTATGATAGCTTGCTTTTGTTTTTTTGGATAATAATGCCCCTCTCCTGTCTGTGTTATAGGAGTGGATGGCTCCATATTCGAGGTCCTGCCCCAAACAACGGAGGCCTCCAGCTTTCAGGCCTGTCACTCTACTAAAGACTTGTGGCAGCCTTGTATCTGCACATACAGCCTGCGTCTGGAGTGGTACCCATGTCTGCTCAAGTATTGCCGCAGCCGGGACACCACAGGCAAAGGCTCTAACTACAAGTGTGGCATAAAGAGCTGCAGCAAGGGTTACCATTTCACCTATTACGTTCCCCAAAAACAGCTGTGTCTATGGGACGAGGAGACCTAGCATTTTGTTCTGGATGGTTGAGAAAAGAGAAATACATTTTCCCCAGCCAAGCCAATGCTTCTCCACCCATGCTATTCAAAGTAAACACAGAAACACTGGAAACTCGGTTTATATACGACGGTAAGTGAAGCTGTCTCAGGTGGGGAGTGCTGAGATCCAGATGTTTAAGCTGAAACAGAAATTCAGGTTCAAATGAGACCAAAACCTTTACTAAAGGAAGGAGAGCTGCAGCACAAGAGGACCCACTAACTTAAAGTCTTTTCTGGGGGAAACGACATATCGTTGTCAGCTGTAATGTGACTTTGCCAAGAAGCTGTCACTTTTGTGCCTTTTTTGGAGGAATTATTGGAGCGGATGACAGACGCCAACAACAATAACCTCTCAAACAAGCTATGGTATGCACACACAGCTTGGACAGTGCATTTCTGCTCAATTAAACACCAGCAGAGGAACAACAGAGTCCCACTCTGATGAAAAGGAGTCATACAAACACAATCTTCCATTCTGGTGAAGGAAAATTTGGATGGTGGATTTATCTCTCTTATAAAGCTCTGTGAAAAACGCCTGTTTATGACAATGTAAACTGGCCAACAAAGAAAATGCTCCTCTTAATGCTGGCTTTATTTATTTTGGTTGCAAAGTGAAATTATGGAGGACTATTTTTGTATCTTTTTTTGTTAAAAATAACCTCATCAGTTTCCTTTTCTTTTTGTATTAAAGGGATAGTTCAGATTATTTGAAGTGGGGCTTTATAAGGTACTTATTAATAGTGTATTACCTACAGTAGTACACAGCACACCCTGGTTTGAAGCTAAGCAATAAACTGCTGTGTACAGGGTCGGCAACAAAAGGTATTTTAGCCACTTAAAGCTACAACAAGGAGTTTCTCCACGCAGAGTTACAGTGAGTCTTACATTAACCAGTTTGATGCTATGTTTTGTGGTTATGGCAGAAACACTGCTGTTGTCCAAAGGGGCCTGCAAAAGTCAACAAGATCATTCCTTGTAGTAGCTTTAAAAAAAGGTCTACCTTAAAAACTCAATATTAGTTTAAGTGTATGCTGTATTTAGAATATTTTCATCACTTTACTTTGCCATCAGACAGCCTTTTCTGACGGGAAACTGCTCTTATATAAGCCAAGTATCGCTCTCCCCAAACCAACCAAAGTCCATAGCCAAAATCAGTCATTTTACCTCACAGAACACAGGAGTTGCTGGTCTACCGCTGCTTCCTTCTGTGTGTTTGTTTTGTTATTGTGTGACTTTGGTGAATGTGTTATCCTTTTGTAATACCGAAGTCACACAATAACACAAACAAACTTAACAGAATGAGGCAGCAGTAGACCAGCAAATCTTTCTGTTATCTTTCTAGTCTGCAAGTTAAAAGTACAGATTTTTCCAATGGAATCTGGTTGGTTTGAAGAGAGCGATATTTATATATACAGCAAAGTAAAGTGGTGAAAAGTGTGACTCTGTCCACAGCTTAGCTTCCATCCTGGTACTCATACAACCCCTACTTCAAATAATCCAAACTATCCCTTTCAACAAGCTCTTAAAGTCACACATCTAAACCACAGGTCCTCAGTAACAAGAAGTATTCAAACTCATGTCAGAACATTTTAACTTCTTGGATTTTGGATGTCGTTTATAAGCTCATCCATATGCCATGCTATTTGTTGCCAAGTTTTCATGGTTATACAGAGAATGTGGATAAACAGGTGTATCATCATCTCTGATAGAAATAGTTTTAGCTCAGCTTTCCCCATCAATTCCCATATGGGGCCCCTCATGCCCCCAATCACAATTTTAATTTGTTTAAAAGTGTCAAGTAAACCAAAGTCAAATGAAATACTGCCATACAAAGGGTGTAACATTTCATTTTCAAGTGTTTTCCATGTTAGGGTTCACTAAAACTGCAGTATGATTTTTTAAAATAATCTATACTGCCCTCTTCTGGTTAAACAGTGTTTCAGTTCCTTGTATTTTCTGTTGTTTCCCAATGCCAGAATTCTAGTTGTGTGTGTTCATGTCAGTAATTAAATGTTTATAATTTATGCATCTTATATCCCTGATCATTTCTCATGCATAATTCAAGGAGCACTTCTTGAACTTGTGGGACCAAATTTCATCTTGTCTGTCCGTTCTTTAGAGTAATAGGTAAAAAAAAAGAAAAATTTTTTAAAAAGAGTATAATTTTGGTTTGTCTTGCCATCTCCATCTTCATTTCAGTCTTTACTGCCATATCAAATGTTTATTTTGTGTGTTTGTTGGTTTGTCCGGCTAACTAAAGAACCAAATGAGTGAAACATTTCTATTTTGTGGCCTTTTCTGGTGATCAAGTGCCTTAACATTTCCACTGATATCTTTGCTATGTAATTGTAGATTAAGTTTGTAAACATATTTTTTCTATGAAAGAGTTCTGAATATGTTGTAAAAAGTTGCCATAAGGAGAAAATGAAGCAATTAGGTGATGTACCATTTAAGAGTTGTGTTTTACATGAAATGTTTCAATAAAGTCTTTCTTTGCACTGCATACACAAGTTTAAGTGATTATTTTGTGGGATATTTTATGCATTTATTAGACATTATAACAGTTGAGTTCAAACTTAATTACAGACTGAAGGTCCAGATAGAAGACAAGACATTTTCAGATAATAAATTACATATAATAGGCCTGATAAAAGGTCATGATTTAAAATAGAAAAATATATTAATGCCTTACACAGAGACCCGATACCAATGTCGTTCTCAGAGTCATTACATTTGTACATGAGATTATTTTGGAAAGTACTGACACAATCATTTTACCTACACTGCACCGTCTTGAGTTTTAATTAGCGACCAAATAAGACAAGAAACTCAAGATATAATGTTATGCATTGCTCTCATATCATTACGTTGACTTAGCTGACGTAGTGGCCTTCAAAGTTTAATGAGCCTAACTAGTTTTATATTCTTAAATTTGTGAGATTAATGTTAACAAATGTAATGTTAGTCTCCCTGACTCCACATCTTCAAACGTGTCCAGTGACTCTGAGTCCAGGGCTCAGCGTGTCTGACTCAGGGGTTTTTATAAATATTGGTCGTTTGTAAATAACAATATTTTTTTGTTAATTTTTGAAATGTATTTAGACCTATAAAAAAAAAAAAAATCCATTTCATTCCTCTATTTTAAAAATTCACTTTTATTACTTTATTTCAAATAAAACTCTTAACCCTGAGGTGAAATTCATTATTTCAGTTAATTATTTGTGTTATTTGACAGTCTTACTCCCCTGGCATTTGGCCTTTGTGCCCTCAAAAAACTGACAACACCAAAGACCAAGTGGTCTTGCCTCTAAAACTACTAAAACTAAATTCCAGGCCTGCTTTCAGTTTTTATTAATTTCCTTTCAATTAGTTTCTTTTATTCATTCAACATACAATCATATGGCTTATACATGTCTTACATCATCAATATTATGTCAACTTTTCCAGATACATATATCCAAAAAGAAAGGGGAAACAGAACCAAGCAACACACAAAATAACAGCAGCACAAACAAAAAGCCAAAGAGAAGAAAAGACTGTCAACACCCAAAATATTGCACTCATATGTACTCTAATGTAATGAACCCTTACTGAAGAGGAAGACATTATCCCAGACTTTGTTAAATTTCCTTTTTGTATTATTAATTTGAGCCAATAAGTATTCAAAGGAGGCCGTTTCTGTTTTAAGTTTAATCTATTCAGTGAATTCCGGGGTTTTTGTGTTCCAGTTTCATTTTGCTGCAATAACGAAAGCAGTTAACATTAAACTAAAATGTGCTTTAGAGACAATTGATGGTCTAAACGTTATATCCCCAAGCAGACATATAACTGAGAAGAGTCTGGTAAGGCCTGTTAGAGTCATTCTCTTAAGTTTCGCCCAGGGAAGAACCATAGAGCGTTCCCATAAAGCATGTGCGAAGGTGTGTAATAGTATCTATGTGTACATTTTGAATGATTACATTTACATCTGATGTCTCTTGTCTATTTATGATCTTTTTTATAGAACATTGACACTTTGTGAGTTATACTGGCATCTCAGTCTCTTGAGTAATATTCTCATGGCATCATTATATTCAGCTTGAAGTCCCTGTAAGATCACTTTTTGTGTAGTTAGACCACCATTGTGCAGTATAAAGTGGTGTGCAATATGCTCTGCAGAGACACATCTTCACACCATCTGTACACATACTAAACTTGCGTGAGAGAATGTCGGCATGTGCATGCATCTTGCGACATTGCCTATAAATATCATATTTATCATTTGTCTGTTATTACAGACATTCCCTCCGGTGAAGAGCTGAAATAAGGGAAGAGAAAGAGATTAAAAAAAAGTCCCACCCTGGTCTCAGACTGGAAATGTTGTGATTAATAATCGGCATCTGAAACCCCCCTAATATTCAATTCTACTAATAACTTGATGCTTAACTGTGTTCAAATATTTGTGTACTGACCCACTCTCAGGACGTCAGGTACAGAGATGCAGCTGTAGCAAAGGGTAGGACTGAAGGCCTTGCTTATGGACACTTTGTCAGGGCTTGCCAGCAACCCAGGTCATGCAGGTAGGATGTTCTCTGCAACCAAAACCACTGTGCAGTCCCCTATTAGAATATCATGGTGGCTACAGGTCATTAAAATAATGAAAATGTCTTTACATTTACTCATAAAAAGCCTTAAAAATATTTAAACATTTTAAATTCTGTTTAGGAGGGTCTTATATATGTATTTATTGAATGCTGTGAACACTGTCTAAAATTCACTCCAAGTACAAAATGCCTTACATTTAATCTTTGGTGATATCAACAAGGGGCTTTCTGCCAGAAAGCCCTTCTTGGTTAGCTTTAGGAGGAAAAATAATAGAGAAAAAATAGAGTGCTATACTGGGTCAAAAAAGTAGTGCCGGCAATGAAAGTAGCTCCTGAAGGATAGGACCATCAGCCTAAAGAATTAAATAATGACTGTCCAGCTCATTATTAATGAAAGAGCAAAGTAATAGCTAGCCTTCTGGAGAGATCTGAGGCAGCGAGTCTTTTACAGAACCAGGGATTAGAGTGACTATGAGAAACTAATCAAGTGCTTCATGACACATTAGTTCTGCCAAAAAAAAAACCCACACACATAGAACATGACAATAGAAACCAACAGAAGTGTATTATCAACAAATCCCCAGACGTGACTGAAAATTAAGGGCAAACTAACGGTGATAAACATCAGTCTAAAGTAACCATAGGAGCTCACGATGACTCATCCTTAGTTAAATTAGTCAAAAACAGTGGTAAAAGGTTGTAATGACCGCAACAAGAAAATGTGCAGTACTAAGAGGATGATATAATAACGGCAAAAATATTGGTTTGGGTTAATATTGTAAGACTTTTGCCACAAAGGGCTTTCTTGTAAATAGGACAGATATTTTTACCCCACACATATAACTGTATTTGGACAAATGGTAAGTCAACCAGTTATTGTCTTTTTGATTTACTTATAATTTTGAACTGACAATGTCTGTATTTACTCAGAAAAAGTATGCTATATTTAAACTTTTTATGTGTAGTTTTATTGCAAAATTTGCTTTAAATTTATTTATACAGTGGCTTTAGTACGTTTGAAAAGTCTTGTATTTAATTTCCTGACACATGTAGTTGTCTGTTACTGTAGCTCTTCCATTTTGTCCCCCTGCTGGAGGAGAACTTGTGTGTAATTCCTGCCATTGACCACAAGGTGTCGCCGCTGTTTAAAAATATACAAGGCAGCATCCCCCTCCCTCTGAGAACACATCAGGAAAGATGGAAACATGCTTCTTCTGTTGAATACTTATCAGGCCTGCTTTAATCTCTAAACTGTGGTATGCCATGGTATAATGAAACCAGGTTGCAAGTCTGTCAGTTGTTATATTTGCATGCTCAGCGCCTGATAAGGTTGTATGGAAATGAAGGGATGCTACTGACAGAGGCTGTTGTTTCCACCGGCGGAGCTCGCTTAGAGGAACACAAATAGCAACCACTGTGTGTCTGCAAATAAACCTTTTACAGTCTCCTTCGGAGACATATCTTCACAGGACCTGAGACATCAAGGATGTAAACGAAGAGGCAGCCACATGTGCATTATCAAGGTAATATTTTACTGTGTTTGCGAATATGTTAACGTTACTATTCCATAAGAAAACGCTTTGTTAGCCCTTTAACGTTAGCTAGCTACCGGTTAGTTTGCTATCTGATCCAGCTAACTGACCGGGGTAGTTGGCCGGTGTAAGAGAGAGCATCCTCTTAAAGTAAATGAGAGATAAGCTCTGGTACTCTTGCCCTTTTAGTTTAGGAGCTCACCTAGTTAGCTTGGTTTAGCAAGGGAATTTAAGCATGAATGCCATCATTCATCCAAGCTAGTTGCCAACTGCCTTTACCTTATCTCCCCTGACATGTTTCCATGGGAACGTAATTAAAGTGTTACAAGTGCAGCCTACAGATATTTCATTTTATTCATCTTAGAAAAAAACCAACTCCCTGCACTTATTTCATCCAAAAGCATTCAACAATACAGGCATCTAACCTTTATTTATAACTTTATTTAGCCAGGAAATGTTGTTGTATGTGTGCTGCCAATATAGCAGCACCACATATAACACAAAGGTTACAAAACATATACAACATATTTATAACGAATTACCTTAGACCTGATATTTATTTTGCATGCTGCTATGTAAAGAACACAGTTTTGGAAATGTACTAGGGCTGCAACCAGTGATTATTTTCATGGAAGATTAATCTGTTGATTTACTGGATTAATCGATTAGTTGTTTGGTCCATAAAATGTAAGAAAATGTTGAAAAATGTTGATCAGTTGTTTCCTAAAGCCCAAGACGATGTCCTCAAATGTCCTGTTTGTTCACAACCCAAAGAAACCAGAAAATATTCACATTTAAGAAGCTGGAATCAGAGATTTTTTTTTTCTTTCAAAAAATGATTCAAACTGATTAATCAATCATCAAAATAGTTGGCGATTTTTTTTTAAAGGACCAGTGTGTGGGATTTAATGTCATCAAGCGGTGAGCTTGCAACTTGCACCAAGCCTTACCTTCTCCATCCAAACATGAGGGAGAACTTTCAGTAGCTGTGGAACTCACAAAAAACACAAGAGATTGAATCTACAACCAGAGTCTGTTTTGTCCTTTCTGGGCTACAGTAAAAACATGGTGACCTCCGTGGAAGAGGACCTGCACCCTCTGTAGATATAAAGGATTCATTTTATAGTGACAAAAGCACAACAATTCTTACTTTCAGATGTTTATACACAAATGAAAACATAATTATGAATATAATTTATGCCATATTCTGCCAGTAAACCCACCTAAATCTTGCATACTGGACGTTTAAATTGTTCGTTGACAACTAATTAGTTAATGGATTAATTGTTGTATCTCTAATACGTACCCAAATTAAGTTGCCCAGCTAACTGATGCTCCATTCTATGCATAGCCCTTTGTTTGTGATATGCTTTTTACATTTTGCCTAATTTGCATAAATTTCTTTTTATGTTTTTGTCTTTGCATATACACGTCCCTCGTTAGATTTAATCAGTGTCTTTTGTTTTGGCTTCCTTCTTTTTTTTTGTTTTGGCTGTTTGAACAAATGTTTAATGTAACCCAACTTAACCTCCAGTCCACATATTCTGTCATCAAACAGTCCTAGTATCTCACCCATCCTTTGCAGCAGTATTATGTAATAGGTCAAATGATAAATTGATTAGTCAATCAGGAGGACAGTTAATTTTAAACATGCACAGTTTGCAGCCGTGCAGACAGGAGGATTTGAACAAAACAACCAATCTGTTCAACATTTTAAAAAATATTTTTCATGTGGCTTTGTAATGAAAACAGTTATTGAAAGGTACCCAAACTGAATTTTCCCACTACTTATGATATCACAGCTTCACCTACTCCTGCCACCTGGACATCCATGTACCCACAACCCTGACAGCAATAAATTTTATATGTATTTATAGTGCTTTCAAAGTCCACATGTCATTTAATTCCTGCTGAAATAACTTTTCTCCCTCATGGGAACTGTCTGTCTGAGGCCCAGCACCCAGTAACCTCTCTCCTGGTTTTGAAACTTGCTTGAAGTCTTTGAGACTCAAGTGTACATCTTGTTCCAGTCCAGTGGGCCTGTCCATCTGCATGGTCTCACCTCCTAGTACAAACGTCACAGCAGAAGAAGAGACGTCCCCCTCACCCCACCAGACCCTCGGCCTACCAACTATAGTGCTATTATAGTTCAAGCAAAGGCTAATTGTTGGTCACTTACAAAGGAGTGCACAGTCCAAGTCTTGGGACGGTAATGCTGTCTCTTTCTACTGTAAGCGATATTACAGAGCAACATGTGCCTCTTTGCATTTTTCTCTTTCTATGTAATGTGATTCAAAGTTGACTTGATGACTGCTGATAGGCAAGTTTGTGAAAAAAAACTCTGAGTTGTTTTCAGCTGTTTTTCTTGATTGTTTTGTCTGCAGAAGAGGAGAAGATGGCACTGGTTGTGGTCTGTGCGCTCCTGTGCCTGTCCTGCTGGGTCTCTTTCTACTTTCTCTTGTGTTACGTTAATGGGTCCAGAAGCTACGAGTGGAACTGTCGCCTCGTCACCCTGGTGCACGGCATCCTGGCGGTCTGCATCACTGCATACATAGGCTATGTGGATGGACCCTGGCCTTTCACTTATCCAGGTAGGACGCTTATGTGTCATTTTAGATTACAAATGAGGGCTGTCACTATGATACAAAGATAAAAAGTAGATATAGGGGTGGAATGTAACCAAGCACATTTACCTAAGTACTGTACTTAAGAACAAATTTGTGGTACTTGGACTTGTTGAGTATTTCTGTTTTATGCATGTATATACTTACACTCCACTACACCCCAGATTAAAATATTGTTTCTATCTTTTTACTCCACTACATTTGTCTGTCAGCTTCAGTTACTAGTTACATTTCAGATTACAATTTTTCACACCCTTCCTCTCCAGTTAAAACCATGTAACTCCAAATGTGTTAATTTTGAATGTTTGTGATAAACTGAAGGATTAAGTGTTCCTACACGCACACACACACATATGTATGTATATAGTATATAGAGATATATATGTTTAAATATGTATAATTTACTTCCGTTTGTACTTTTAATTTTTAAAGAAGAAACATATAATACTCTCGCGTTCAAAATAGTATTGTAGTCCAAATAGCAAACTGGGGCCATAGACTGAAAATTTAATAGGTTGAATCCCTATTTAACATAAGGTAAGTGGTTGAAGCAAGTTGTTTTGTGACTGCCTTCCACTCTTACTGCCTGCCAGACTCCATTAACATAATGCTCAATTTAGCTGTTCTAAATATCTACTGCTTTTAAAAGATTATTAATGATATTTATAACTCATAAACAGGCACTTACTCATTTGGCAAAAATTCAGCATTAGATTTAACTCAAATGAACATGAAGCGGGCAAACTAAAACAGTTGTTCCAGCCTGGAATGGAGAACTGACTGGCTGTAGCATTGTTGTCAGAGAAGCAGTTATTTCAACTTAGCATGTTTCCTTAATCTCTGAAGTCATATCATGGTCATTTTATAATTTAGTACAGTAAATATATTGCACATTTCTCCTTTAAATACATTATATTACCAGAAGTACATTTAATATCAGATACTTAAAGAATTTTGCCACTGGTATCTGTCAGTCAGTCAGAAGTGTGACCTCTGGATACTTTAGATACAACACTAAGTAGATTTTAAACAAACTGAAAGTATAGTTTTTCACATCATTGTGTTGTAAATGCTGCTTCAGTTACTGTCAAGTCATATAAATCTGGAAACACTGGGGTAGCAGCTAACATCATTTATTAAAATAGCTGCAGATTAATTTTGTCTTGTTGGGCTGATCATTTTAGCATGTTGGCGACAATATTGAGTGTAACTTGAAACAGCTTTTACTGTGCACAGTTTGTACTGCCGATAAGAAAAAACATCAAAGTGTCAATAAACCATTCAGTGCCCAAATAAATGTACATTTCCCATCTTTATTCTGTATGGCACAAAGTTCCTAATCAGAAGTTTGTTTGTACATAGTTTGTAGATATTTACAATTATGTGCTCCTGTCGCACCAATAATTAGGGTGGAGCATTGAGAACTAATTCCAAATAAGAATTGATTCCAAAATTCTGATTCCAAATGAATGATGAAGAAATTTTATTTTAATTTCTGGTTATTGATTACTAAACTAATTTAGTAGTTAGCTAGTTTTAAATTAAACCCTGTACTGCAAACCTCTACCATATATCAACCTGGCTATCTGTCCATGCCTGCAGATATGTGAGTTGAACGCATGCATGTCTTCTTGTCTCTTAATGCATTTGTCTTATTGAATCATGAAGCTAGCATTATTCTCAGGTGACCTACTCAGCCATTGCTAAGTTTCTTGACTAGCAGATAAATAGCAGAAATTGTGTCAGTCTTGTAACATTCACCTGGTTTACCACATGTTATGATACACAGCACCTTACAGGGACGGGGTCATCTCTATGGTTACAGTAAGGCAGCGTAAGTAAACCCCAAAATATTCAAGATACCAGAAAAGAGACCACTGTCGTTATAGTTACCTAGCTAACGTTAATGTATCTTAGTGTTTTCACTGCTAACATTTATCCATGGTAAGTAGTGTTTCACACAACTCTGACGTGAAGAATTCAGGAGGACACTCAAAGAATTGGAATCAAGAATCTTAAACAACCAAAATCAATAAGAAGAATTTGAATCTAAATCAGAAACGTTAAAATCCAAATGATACCCAGCTCTATTAAGATCTTGTTTTATCTCTTTGATTGCATGATTGTTTTTGCTTTTGTTGAAAAAATACACTGTACACTAAAACCTGTATGTATCTGTTTATGAATGCCAGGTACTAAGAACACTCCTCTGCAGATAAGTGCCATGGTTGTGAGTCTGGGCTACTTTATTTTCGATATGGCCTGGTGTGTGTACTTCCGCACAGAGGGACCCGTTATGCTGGCCCACCACACCATGAGCATCCTGGGAATCCTGTTGACCCTGTGGTTGGGTGAGTCTGGCATCGAGGGCTGTGCGGTCCTCTTTGGCAGTGAAATCACCAACCCCCTGCTGCAGGCACGCTGGTTCCTCAAACAGACGGGACGTTACGGGACGTGGCTGGGGAACGTTGTGGACGTCCTGTTTGTGCTGCTGTTCGTGGTGATGCGAATCTTTGTGGGAGGCACAATGCTGTACTGTGAGCTGATCTCCCCAAGACCCAGATTCTTTATCAAGTGTGGGGGAGTGGCCATGTACGCTCTATCCTGGGTGTTTATGGTGGACATTGTTCGGTTTGCCATTCGGAAGAGCAAGAGCTGGCACAAACAGCAGAGAGACCAACAAGAGACAGTGGCAGCTAATGGTCATGAAGGCAAGAAGGACTGATTGGCTTGTGTTTTTCACTTTGGACGTACAAGGGAAAGTACAAAGAAAATCAACTTTTTGTATATGTTAAACCAAGATTAAAAAAGGGATACTTCAAAATATCCTATGGCATCTGCCTGTGAGGTCCAACACCTGTGCATTTTGGAAAAAAACAGATTTTTTAATGGTTATTTGCAGCTGAACATGGTAAACTTTTGTGTAAAATGTGCAGTTAACAAACAACACAGATGTAATTTATGTCACTGAAAACCAAAGCACTTTGTATAAACACAGATGAACAGATGTTGCTTTCAGTTGCAGTGAACTGTGGCCTAGTCATATGTGGTGGTGGTGTTGCTCTGAAGGAAAGCTTGATGTTAGGAAAGAAACTGTTTACATGTAATGCCCGAGGACCTTGTGTAACATTTTTAGTCGTATCAGAAAGTTAGGATTGGTTTCCGTGTAACTTTGAGCAGATGTGAAAGGTATACTCAGGGAGATGAAGTCATACCAGACAGTTCCAGAGAAATGTGTGTGACGTGTTTGATTACTTTGTTTCATATAGTTTATGGTAATTCCTCTAAGCTTTTCCCTGCTGCTTGAAATCCTGTGGTAGAAACTGCCCAAAAACACTTCCCCCATGTAAAGGGATATGTGGCAAAGAACATTTCAATGACATTATTCTATGCTAGGGATGCATTATATTGGATTGCCAATATTTAATATTTTCCAACTTTTGCCCATTTTGGTCATACTGATACTGACATATGCACATATTTTTCTCACTTTCCCCACAGAAGTCTCCTGTAATGGAATTAACATATTATTGTGCCTACTCTTATCGTGGTGGCCCACTGGTAGATAAAGACATGAAATATAATACTATTCAAAATATACCATTTACTGGGCAAAATAAGAGAACTACTGCTGACAGTTTTTTCACTGGTACCTCTTTCTCTGTTCTTCACAATTTCATTGTAATGATCAGCTCAGGATCGCAGCTCTTAAGATGGTCAAGTGAATTGCTTTGCCTCCTCCTTGCATGACAGATGCTGGGCAGCCATTGTGAACAGCAACTTTGTTATCTGTTTTGAACACTGAAAAACCTCCACACAACAGACATACCCGTGTTGCGTGTGTATAATTAAAGCATCATCTTATCAGCCGGTCACATTGTCCTAAATGTTCATTTCAGGTCAATATGATATTTCATTTTAAAGCCTTTATTGGAAGACACAGATGATGTGCCAATATTAGAATCCGTCCCTTTTCTACAGCGGTAAAGCTATTTGGATATTTACAGTTGTATGAAAACTATAAATATCTTTAAATATTTGGTGAAATGGTGTCAGAATTGTAAGTAATGTTTTAAGTTATTCAAAGTCTCTGATTTCACTGTATGAACTGTGTGAACACAGACCTGCACAACTGACTTTAATATTTCAGATAAGTACAGACAACAGATCAGTATTCTGTACTGATGCTCCCAATTAATTTAACAGAGTCATGTTTCTCTCTCACACAGAGATCTTGTCAGGCAATTCAATTAACTTTGTGAGTTATCTGTACAGTGTGCTGATCTTTGACTGACTTATGTTTCAGCTATTTTTTTATTTTTTATTTTTTATTTTGTTTAATCTATTATCTTAAAATATTTTTCAGATGTACATGCTCTACACTCTGTCTGAATCTTTGAGACAGACATGCTACTGTCAGGACCAACCAGGTAGCCTCTGACTTGGGACAGGATGAGACCTGTGCAATCATGCATAATGGAGCATCTTTTGTTTCTAGCCCCCAAAATGTTAGATTTCTTTAGGGGCTGCACAATGTGGTAAAAGAAAAATCATATCATGATTATCATTGTGAGATATTGCAATAGCAATATGATTTATGGTTATGATTAATGATTAGTTGGAATGGTAATTTTGCACCACAATTTTCTTTTTTTTACTGAAAAATACTATTGAAATCATGATGATCTGAGATTTGTTGGGGTCTGTACCAAACAAACATGTTTTCTTACACCTGGAGAACATCTGGAGAGTGTTATTTGTTAGCCAGGATTGGATATTGCACTTGGCCATATTTCAATTTCAATAATATTTAGATTAATTGTGTAGCCTTCATTTTTATATTGTTTACACCAGTTCGTAACACACACATAGTGATCACTGATTGACCGTCAGTAAAATCATAGTTGATAAAATCATATCAGGTTATCATTTCACAAGCATTTGTTGTCCAATATAATAATTCCAAAGACACTAACATACATAAATAGTTTTTTGTGTGAAGAGTTTTGTTTCTGTTTTGAGTTTTAGTATTTTACGTGTGATTATGCCTAAATTTGCCATAATGTTATATTAATTATCAGAAAAATATTTGTTTTAATATTGTTGTGATGTTGATTTCAACCATATCGTCCAGACACAAGTGCATCATGGGAACGAGGCAGTTGACTTGTTATGTGCAGAGACTATTGTGATTGAGCCCAGTCCATGACTTTATATTTGTGTTATTATTATTATGACTATGTCTTGTTTGTTATTTTAGTGCATATGGCTTTCTGCAGTAAAGTGCTAAAATACATGTCATCAACCCTTTATTTTCTTATTTATATTTGATTGAAATTTAGTGTGTTGATCTCAAACAGGGTCTGTTTACCTGGCTGCCACTGTTAGGAATCATGTGAGCATCACCATCATGTCCAAGAGAGTGGAAGTCTAACTGGTGTGTGCCTTAGTTATCTGAATGTACTGTCCTAATTTTTCATTTGTTTTTTGTCTCGTGCTGTACTGTAAACCCTCCAACAGAAGTGCAGAAGTAATAAAGGACTGTTTTCAGTTTCATGATTTACCTTTGTAATCCCTGTGTGAAGTGAAATAAAGATGTGATAGATTGTTTGTATGCTTTTGAATAAATTTAAACAACAAAGTGTCAACATTCACACACCCCACCCCAACTCATTTAGAAAAAAGAGAGGACTTACACATAACAGAAATGAATAAATCAGCCCTTAGTCCAGCAGGAACTGCAAGTCTATAAAATATGATTTAAAAAATGTTATTTGTGAAAAAGTTATTAGTACATCATCTCAAAAAAAACATTGTATCTTTGGGCCACAGATACTCAGATGTATCATTGGACTGAGGCTGAAGTTACCTAAGCTGACCACATGATGGTGTCATATCAATTATATATGACTGCTCAGTGAGGAAACATGAGGAGTCATTTGCAGAAGGAAGAAGAGGAAAAAAAACAAGTTTACAGCATTGTCAACCAAAAATAATGTCACTTAGTTTTTAATTTTAGTTCAGCAGAATGCAGTTTTAGTTTTTTGCCCTTTTCAGCATATATACTGTATATATATACTTCTTAGAGATATACTTATACTTATACTTAGATATACTATATAAGATATACTTCTTAGGCTTTTATCCTCCCATCAATATTCTTTCAGTACTGTATTTATATTGTTTTTCAATTATATGTGCAGTGAATAAATCATTTGAGACATCAATCAATGTTGTGATCTTAAGTGCATTTCTTTTCTAAAAGCACGTGTAGGCCTTACAGTAATTGGAAAAACATACACTCAACTTCTACACTTGACTTCTAATAGCATCAGTGAATATTGATTGCATTGATGGCACTGAATATGCATCTCTGACTTGAAGTCTTGCCTACAGTGACTCTGCATTATATAGATGAACTTCTTAGACAAATAAATACAAAGACATGAATGAAAGTCGATACAGACTTTAGTATGTTTTGCATTTTCATAATCTGTCTCTTACACTCACACATGCAAGCGTGTGGCCACTTGAGTGTTTTGTCTCTGTTGTCTTTCAAGCCTTCTCTGTGGATGAGTTAAGGACGTTTCATCAGAGTAGGAGTGTCTTCTTGTGGCTGATGGACAAAGGACTGGACTGAAGCAGTAAATAATGAACATAATGACAGTCTCCCAGCCCCAGACCAACCACAGACAGGCAGAGAGCCATGAAAAGCATGAAATAATCACACAACAGTGCACACAATCATCAAGCTAATCGACCACCTAAAGGAAAATGCCTCCTTACTGGAAAATGCTTAAGACTGGTTTCCCTGCCTTGGAAAAGCAAACAATCCAACAATGTCTATCTATACAATTAGGGTTGTTAATAATGACTGTTTTCATTATAAATACGTCTAAATACGACATTAATCACTAGTGACTATAATTTTTTCCCTACATCTTCATGGTCTTTATTTGTAGATAAATGTTTGGAATAAAACAGATGAGCAACAAACTGCCTGATGTGGAATTAATCTTTTTAAAATGTATACATAAGTTAAGAGTTTGACTTGAACTGGAACTGGAACTGACACTTTTACTGCTTTGTTAAAAACTGATGAAAAAAAAAATCCACTGAGCAGCGTTATAAAACACTAACGTCTAGTTGTTGTGTACTGTTTAAATAATCATCATCGTCAGGGACCAACCTTTTGTTTTGAAATTTGTTAAATTTAGATTGCTGCTGATTAAGTTCTTTATTTATTAGCCAAATTGATTAATTGTTCCAGGTCTAATATACAAAATTTAAGTGTCAGACTCTTTTTATTCATATACTACACATACAAGAGCATAGTGGGGAATAAACCAAAGTTTCCACTACACCCTAGCCTGGGCAATATATTGATATTATAGTACACTGATATTGTGATATGAGGGTAGATATCATGTTGTATTCTGAATGTTGTTATAACATGATATGGCATGAGTGTTGTTTTTTCCTGGTTTTAAAGCCTGCATTACAGTAAAGTGATGTAATTTTATGAATTGAATGAATATGAATGTATATGTAGCTGTGTCTTTATCAACTTAGTCATTATATCCACATCACTGATGATTATTTATCATAAATCATTCATTCAACTCATTGTGCCAATGTTTTGTGAAAGAACCAACTGTCAGTCCTGTGGTCACAATACTGATAAATATTAATATTGAGGTATTTGGTCAAAAATCTATATTTTTCCAGCTCTCCTATCAATAAATCATTTAGCCTAATTAACTTATAAACATAATTTCTCTTTATTTTCCTTTTTTCTATCTCTGATGCTGTCTATGTGTAATAGTTGAACAACCAATTAGTCAATTCATCAGTTAGACTAATTTACTTATTAATTGATCATTAGACCTGCAACTAACATTTATTTTCATTACTGATAAATCTGGCTATTACTTCATCAATTAATCACTTGCTCTACAAAATGTCAACAAATAGTGAGGAATGTCCAACACAAGTTCCCAACGTCTATTGTCATGTCTTCAAATGTTTTATTTTATAGGAAATCCAGTAAACTGTCCTATAAGATTAAGAAAACAAGCACATTTGAGACGCTGGTACCAATTAACTTGTCCTTTTTTTTCTTTTAAAGAGTGCTTAAATGATTATTCAATTATCCAAACTGTTGCTGATTATTTTTTGTCAATAAATTGATTAGATTGATTTTGCAGGGTTAATATATAACATTTAAGAGCAAATCTACTATTTATACTGCAAGAATGCATTAAATAGTATAAAAGTGAACTTTATACTACTATTACTGGTAGTCGTTGGTATTATGGTGTTATTTAGCAGCACTGTTCTGTAACATTATGCTGAAACAGAGTGAGTTTTCCCATCTCCCGGCGGAAGTGGTTAGTGAAGGCAGCGCTGGCTGGTGGACTGAGCAGAGCAGAGCAGCTAGCTGGCTAGGGCGTTGCTAGCGGCAGAAAGTGGGATTTTGGGAACCTTTCCGCAAGTTATATTCTTGTACAAATACCGTCTTGCGTTGGAAAAAACCGTGTTCGGTGTTCGCTAAAAGTTTAACGGCACCTCGGCGTTTTTTTGTCGTTGTTTACAGCGGACTGGTGTTACTTTCTGTCCCGTTAGCTGGCCACATAGCTAGCCTGCTCCCATCCACGGGAATTCTGCCGAGAAACGACTGAATTCTGGAAACATGGAGTCAAGGAGCGCTGCTGCGCTGTGCTGCCGCTGCTAACCCACCGACTTCACTGGATTTTCTGTCCTCAAGGAGACTTTCTGAAGGACATAACACGGAGACAAGCCAGCCAATATTCATGCCGTGTTGTGTATATATTTTTCGGTGGTTGGCCGGCTCATTGTTGTGAACGGGAGTTTGCTTAGTTTGCACTCGAAACAAGAGCACACGAAGCAAAGTTTTTTGCTGAAAGAGCTCATCTGTTTTGTTAGCTGGTAGCAGGCGAGAGTCAACGGCCAGCTTTTGCCGTGAGAACGGATTTTCAACAACACCCAATGTGTTTTTTTTTTAATTAATCCACCATTTAACCAATTTTCCTCTTGAATCCCACCAACATTAGCGGCGGTTGTTTTGCTAGCGGCTCGTTTAAACTAAGCGATTCTCTCTCATGGTCACGGGAGAGTCGTCCCCGCAGCCACAGACAGCAGCAGCAGGCATTTCTGGGAGCAGGGAATACCAAATGGGACTGGAGGAATTTCCAGCATCTTCAAAGATCATTTAGGAACCGAGGCCATTCAGTCAGCCGAGCTTGCAGGGGTGGTGGCAGACATCGCCGGCCCAAGGTGTCTGTTACATTGGATATACAGCTTGTTTACACATTTCACATCGGCGGAAGGAAAACTGGGATGTGAATGCAAAGGATTCACAAGGAGTTCATACATGCACGACAACTTGTGCCAGCTGGCGCAGTGTATTTATTGCCAAAATATTAGGAGGATATCATCTGACTGTACAGCTAATACGACAGAGGCCCTGATTAATTTTTAAGGTCTGCACTGTTCCTTCCTGCTGTTGCATTTCTGACAAGGAGTATTTGCCACAGGCAGTATTTTTTGTTTCCTTCAGTGTTTCTGGACGTGCCTCTGCAACAACCCAGCAGTGTCATACAATTAATTTATTCTCCATACACCATTTGTCAAAATCCTTGCCTACTTCAGACGAATGCCAGAGAAGGACGCGCCAGGAAATCGCCTCATCACACTCTGGAAAATGTTAATCGGATATAATTTGCTGCAAATCTAGAACAGGAAGCCCAATGAGTGACACACAGTCCAGCTTCACTGACAGGTACAGTATACACTCTAATTTATGTTCTATTAATGCACTGTCTGCACCCCAGCATGCACAAATTGAGCCTGCAGAATGGTATAACATTTTGTTCAAGTTGCTTGATTTAGTTGATTGCTGTGATTGCTGGTCATATGGACAAAATCAAATATCAGGATATGATTGACCAAATGATTGATACTGAGATAATAGATAATATTGTGACAGTACTGTAGTGCTGACTATTTGTGTTTCCCCTAAGCATTAAGACAATGAGGTGTTTGACCAATAATCATTAGTAATGTGGATTTAATGACCAAATGAGTAAAAGCCAACAATAGAACACCTAAAACAGTCTGAAGTTCAGATAATTACTGAATTTACTGTAATACAGTTGTTAATACAGGACAAGACAGGAATTACGCCATAGCACGATATTATGAGGTAAATAAACTAAGACAATATCTAGTTTCATATCATGATACAGTATTATATTGATCTAATGTTCAGCCCTAAAACGATTGGCTGGTTAATCAACTATTGTATTTATTGCCAATTATTTTGGCAATGAATACTTTCTGGTTTCATCAGTCCTCACTTCATATGCACAAATCAAGTCTTCAGTATGGCTGTGTATTGGCCAGAATCTGGTGATACAGTGTGTATTATTATACAGGGGTTACAACTCAATACACTGCAATGTAAGTAAGATCATATATTGCTGTTTTTAATCAAATTTTTAGGAAACTGGCCTAGTACTGAGAATATACCATCATATGCATAAATCTGACTTAAAAGTTAACTTTTTTGTGCAATTAGATTAGTGCAGATAGATAATAAGACTGTCAATCATTTTCTTAATTAGTCGATTAGTTGTTTTACCATAAAATGCCAAAACATGTTGAAAAATGTTTATCATTGTTTCTCAAAGCCCAAGATGTCCAAATGTCTTGTTTTGTCCATAACCCAAAGTTTACTGTCATAAAGGACTAAAGAAACCAGAAAATCTCTTAATCAATTTCAAAATAGTTTTTGATTAAATTAATAGATGACAATTAATCAATTAATAGTTGCAGTTCTTCAACACTGCTATCTAGCAATCAGGGGTTTAAGCACAACAGAAAATGAACCACTGCCACAAATCTTGACACAAATGCATGTATCACAATACAGTGTTTCTGAGAATTGGTACAGTATCACAAAACATAATACTGTAATACACAAGCGTATCGCTATTTTCTTTAGGGTTGCAACTAATAATTATTTTCATTGATGATTCAATCTGTCACTTATTTACTTCATTAATCAATTAGTGGTCTGGTCCATAAAAATGTTAGAAAATAGTAAAAAATATTGATCAAATGTCTTGTTTTTGCCCCAAACACAAAGATATTCAGTTTACTGTCAGATATAACTAAATAAATCAGAAAATGTTCACATTTAAGAAGCTGGAATCGGAGATTTTTCTTCTTCTTCTTCTTTTTCCTAGAAAAACAAAAAAACAATTCAAACTTGTTAACTGATTATGAAAATAGCTGACAGTTAATTTAATAATCTATTAACTGATTAACAGTTGCAACTCCAAGTTTCATACACCCCTAGTCTTCAGAGTAATAGACGTTTTGTTAAAGCTTCTTAATTTGGTTGTGATGATCTGAATCTGAAACACAACTCGCTGTCTGTCTGATGATGAAAATATGTTTTACATGGTCCAAGTAAAGCACTTCTTTGTGGTGATGTGCTCAGTAATAATAACTGTGTTATACAATCTAATTACTAAGGAAGGACATCAGATCTTGATGGAAACTCTGCTGATCTCAGCATGGGTAATGGAGTTCTCTGTAGACAGTAAAGTACTACTTGTCCAAAGAGGACTGAGAAGGCCGGTCTGCCACTGTTTGTGTGCCAGTCGCCTGTGATCCCTGTACACCTTTCAACATCACTATTACCGCTAAGCCTTTAAAGCTAACCTTCTCCTACACCTATTAAAACAATCTCTGGATTTAGACAAAACCTTAGCTTCGTCGAGTAATCACCTTATCTAAGGCATCTGTCAACTTAAACTCGAAGATTGGATACCGTTGCTAAGACAAGCTGGCTAAATAACATGTGTCATGGCCTGAAGAACAACACTAAATGGCAGAGAAGGATCAGCTTGTACCTTCCTAATCCATTGTGATATAAGTTGTCAATATCTTGTTGCGTCTTCTCTGCAATGAATTCCCCTATATTTTTCTACCTGGAGAATAAAGAGGTTTCTATTCTCAATTTGATGTACTCTGGCACTGAAACAGAGAAGTGAAGCTGATGCATTACGTCACTTCCCACCTGAATCCCACATACCTGCAAGGAGAACAGGCCAACACAGTGGAATGTGCTCAGTAGATTCAGAGCAGAAGGAAGCTTTATTACACAGGTTGGGATCTGAAATATCCTCCTGGCTAGGGCATGAGCTTGAGGCTAAAGCTCAACCCCATTTTACTTGACCCCCCTCCCCCACTGCCATGATGGCAGCAGTGGCTGGCACCAGCTACTATTGTGGTGCTGTTTATTGTGTTTTTTATAAAAATCATATTACCACAACACAGTGCATGGCACAATTGACTGAACTGATGTAGATACCATCATGTCTCTTGGTGTTTCTAGCAGTAAAATGAACAAATCAGTACTTTTCAATCACTTCAGCAAACCTGTATTGACATTTAACTGCGGTTGATAAGAAAATAAATCACAGACACACCTGATGCCATGAGGCACCTAATGCTAGGTTTAGGGATGCACAATATGGATTTTCTTCAGCTGATACAGATAACTGGTAATTGCCTGCTTCTGAGGGCAGATACGATACAACAACCAACATTTTTGTATTTCTATTTTAACAAGAACAAGGGCTGCAATGAACAGTTACTTTCTTTATTGATTGATCTACCAATTATTTTCACAATTAATCGTTTTGTCCATAAAACATCAAAAAAAAAAGTGAAAAATCCTCATCAGAAATTCCCAGAATCCAAAGTGACGTCCAACATCATTGATGTCATTTGTCCAACAGTCTAAAACCCAAAGACTCTGAATTTACAATCATAAATGATGAGGACAACCAGCTAATACTTACATTACATTTGAGTCTGGAACCAGCAAATGTTTGACTTTTTTGTTTGAAAAAGCGGCCGATTATCAGAATAGGAGCTAATTTTCCTTTGATACATTAATCAACCTGACTGAATCTTTGTAGCTCCAAAAATAAGGTCATATACCCTGAAGTTTATGTACACTTGAGGGTAAGAAAGGCTAAGATATAGTTAGCAAAGATGGATGATTTTATAATCCATAATTCTGACCAAATGTAACTGATATCACTATTACAACAAACGCAAAGAACACGTCTGACTCTTCAAATATTCGTTTATTATTTCTAGTAAAGTTAATCAAAAAACTGAACAGATTTTAAGATTTTGTAAAGCATTTTGCCAAGTCAAATGCTTTTAACAAATCAGGTATTATTTTATCAGATATTTCTCGGCTATAATTTCATTATGGGGATGATAAACAATAATATAAACTTCTCCTTATTGGCCAACATAGAGCTCAACAATAAGGACTGCCTACTTGCCTGGGGAAAGTAAAATGCCATATTGGGTTTGTAAATCTGGCAACTCACTTCCCTGACTGGACAAGTTGTAAAAAAAAAATAATTAAACCATTAAGCTATTTTGATAATTGAAGTAATAAAGTAATAAAAATTTAATGCAAAAATAGTAGAAAATGTTTTCAGCCTCTTAAATGTGGACACTCCCACTCTTCTCTGTTTTATATCATATTAAACTGATTACCTTTGGGTTTTGAACTGACAAAGCAAGACATTCAAAGACATCACCTTGGATTCTGGGAAACTGGAATGAACACTTTTTCATTTCTGACATTTTATAGACATTGCAGCCCTAGATTAAACATGACAATTAACTTTAGTCTTTGTTGTTATTTGATAACCACTAATAAACAAAACAGTTTGTACAGGGGTAAGTAAAAATTGACTTAGGGCAAATAGATTTCTGACCCATTTGTCTGGTTGGTCAAGTGGAAAAAAAGTTAACATTGAACCCTGTAATACTTCATATGCCCCAATATTTAATCGCGCATCCCTAGTTGGTTTGCTATTGCTGTTAGTCAGAGCAGTGTGTCATCTTCCCTTTAGTCAAAGCATGTGTGGGATGAAATCTTAAGACCGAGTTTTTTTCATCTGTTTGTTTTGGTTTCACAAGCTCTGTGTTGTAAAACTCACATTTGTTGCTCTGCCAGTTGAACATGATGCAGGCCATAATGATAATGCAAAACAAAAAATGCAAAACAGTGTGACAGCAGTCTGTAGAGCATGCAAGCAATTGGCTCTGTACGTCTGTTGCACAAAAATAAGAGCAGGCCTGTGATCTGACTTGTTGTTTAGACTGCAGGTTGCTTTCCATAGTGGGTGGTGATAATGACTTTATTGATTAATGCTGTTGTCTGTCTCTCTCTCCCTCCTTGAGTCCGCCTGCATATCCCTGTCCTTGCTTTCTCTCCCTCTGCATGTGGTGTTGTGCATTTTGTTTTTGCTCTGTTGGCTATGGTGGGAGTATGCATCCAGCATCTATTGGGGTTGGGCCGCCAGCCGATGGGTCAGTTTAGTGTGCTGTTAGCTCTTTGTCATAGAGTTCTGCTGATCTCCACGTTTTTCCCACCCCCTCTGAGGCCCTCCCGGGAAGTGGTGCTGGTGACATCACTAATAGTAAACAATAGCTTTCAGTGGGAGCAAACTGGCTGTCTGCTGCATGCTCCTCTCCAGGTCTGTCAGTGTAGGTCAGGTACATTCAGGGAGGCTGGAGATGGTGTGTCTTCATTGTTACCCTGCTGGAGGAAAAGTGTTGCGTCATGTCTCTGGATAGTTGATGATAAAAGGATTGCAACTAACAAGTTTGTTATTAATTGATTCATTATAATTGATTGCAACTGTTGATTGTGTTCCTGACTGGGTGATTATAATGACAATTAGCCTATAATGCCAAAATGCCATCACAATTAAGTGGCAAATGGGGTGATATGGCTTATAAATATCAATAAATCTTGATATTTCTAGGCTATTTGGCGATATACATTATATATCTTGATATACACATTTCTTTCTAAAATAACATTCTGTAAAAAATTCTCAAGTACTGCAAACATATGATGGTCTAAATTACCCAAAAGTAGGGCTGGGTGATGAGGACAAAATCAAATCTTACAATATTTTTGATTAGGGATGTTAATGATTAGTCATTAATAAATTGATTGCCATGAAGAATTTAACCAATTAAAACTGTATAAATTGATAATGAATCAGTAGTCTAGAAATGGCAGTAATTGTGCCTCATTTGACATTGTTTTGTCTGGCGGAGCCATTCAATTGAGGAAAATGCACAAAATTTGCAACCCTATTTTTAACCAGATGCCTCAGTATTGATATTGTGGCAATATTGTATGGATGACTGTTGGAGCTGTTTGGAGCTTTATTTTAGAAATAGTAGAAAAACTATAACAGTCTGGTAAGTTCAAAAAATTACATCACTTTACTGCAATGCAGCCTTTAAAACCAGGGAAAGACAACATTTATGCCATATCACAACGTAACGATATCCAAAATCTAAAACGACATTTAGTCTCCTGATGACAATATTGATAGAATATTAATATCACCCACCTCTATTGGTACATAGACAAGATTGTTTATTTTGTTCATCCAACAGCCCAAAAACTTTAGAACATTCAATTTACAATAAAATATAACAAAGAGAAGCAAGAAATGGGGGATTCTGCATTTAGCAAATGCTTGTGTATTCAGACTTGATGAATAACTCAAAGGGTTAATTGATCATCAAAATTCTTATCAATTAATAATATGTCAGTTGGATAATAAAGTAATTATGTGCACACCAAGTGATGATAACTGGAGTAGATATTTGCCTTACCGCAGTGGAATTTATTTCCTCATGATTAATGTTTTCATGAGTTGTTCTGACAGCTTGGTCTGCTTGTATGCGTCTCCTGTATTTGGCATCCCTCCCTGATAATGCAGTATGCTTCTACTCCATCTAGTCAGCACTGATACTGGGGAAGCTGTGTCAGCTGCTCTGAACTGTGCATTAAAATGAGTATCCAGAAGTCATTTAAAGCTCTGATCACAAGTGCCAAGGCTTCAGCTCAGCATGCACTGGAGAACGGTGGTATTAATACACTGAACATGTCCCCTGCAGCTGAAAGGATGAGATGGAACTTTTGCAGGTTGGAAAGAAACCCAACATCAAATCAGAACTAACGTATGAAATTATTTGATCAACAAATATTTAAGATATCAGCCTACAGGATTAGCAGCTATAAGATACCCTGGTAGGGTGCAGCCAGTTGCTGACTAAGAAATAACTCCAGGATAGTGTCAATAGGTCATTTTCAGGTCATTATTCATATTATGTTATTTGCAGAGCTGCAACGATTAGTAGATTAATTGATTGTATCCTATCTCACTGCTATGGAAAGAGTGTGATTTTCCCCATGGGCAGCAGTGTCTCAAGATTGCAAACACATTCACTCTCTATCTGAAGTTAAAGTTGAGAGCAGAGACAAAATCCTCTGAATAATTTCTAACCATACCTTAACCCGAGTAATGATAGGCTGTAGGCTTTTCTTTTACATGAAAATATTTGTCACAACATTTTTGTTTTTGTTTAGTTTTCTTTGAAACAAATTCTACACAAAGTAGATGTTTTTGCAGTATGGTGTCTTGGCAGTAACATGGTAGAAAGTGTGTAGAAAGTACCAGAGAAACTGGGACTCCTGTATAGTTTTCTGCAATCAAACACCACCGCAATAAATCTTATCTTCATAAAGAGTATCAGATAAAGAATCGGTTCAGATTGTGTCCAATTGTGTAACGCATACCTGGCTATATTGTGGTGGCGCTGCATTATATTGTCCTTCATGGGTAAATACAATACAACGATACAATTATGAAAGCTCTAAGAAGCCCAGATTGATCTGTTGCAGTCACATAGCTGTCAG
Source organism: Lutjanus campechanus (assembly GCA_027495735.1). Lineage (NCBI taxonomy): Eukaryota > Metazoa > Chordata > Actinopteri > Lutjaniformes > Lutjanidae > Lutjanus > Lutjanus campechanus. Next base: position 46,885 of record JAJHUR010104520.1, on the reverse strand, counting down.
TTGTCATAAGTTGATTTTGCTGTGTTATATATTTATAGAATACATTATGGGTGGCTGCATGGCTTTCATGCACACAGCGGAAAAGGAGAAACAGCTTGGTGGCAAACTGGATTACTGCATTGATTTGTACCACAGTCTGGCCTCTAATCTTGTATGGAGTCTGTTTTTTTGTCACATTCAAGATTAATGTGAATACTTGTTGGTGACATTCTGTTTCTAAGACTTAGACATTTATAGTTTTCAAGAAAAAGAGGACAGTTATGAGGTTTTTATAAGTACTCTAGATGTTATATTTTCAACATCTGCCGTTGCTACAACCATGCACAGACACTTTCAGGCATAAAGCCACCAGTTAAAAGGGAAACTAGTTGATCCATGACACTGGTACTCGGAATCCTTTCCATAATCAGTCCCTTCCTCCTTCCTGTCTTATGTCTGACCTGACACATTTACTCCACCCTGTAACGTGAATTGTGGTTTTAAAGTCCAGTACTAATTAAGTGGTGCATCGTCCTACTATGTTGGGATTTCACCTTGTGCCACCCAGTTATTCTGCTAGTGTAGTTACAGTTGTCAGTGATACATTTAACACACAAGGCTCTGGAAATAGGTTTTGCTACTGATGGGATGGTCACATTGGGGTTAAGGTAGGCAGCTTTATATTCTCTATGCAGCAAAACATCTGCAATTCTCAATATTGAAAGTTGGCACTGAATGACAGTCCAGATTCTTAGTTTCGTTTATTTATTAAATGTTAATGAGGATCTTAGTAGGGGTGGGTAATGTCACTATTTTAGATTGAGAGTGTGATCTAAGGTTTCCACAATCTACTTTTCGAGTGAATTGTAGAGATTGCAGTATTTAATATCCTCTTTCGTTTTCTCACTTGACTGGTCAGTCTGTGGCACAAGAACCAACAAATAGTGATGTAGCCAACTAGATGGCTATGCTGATTAGACAAATTACTTCATGTGGCTCTTCAGTGGGTGACATATTGTAAACAATGCAATAGACCTGTAAGTACTTGAAAAGTGTTATTTTATGGTTGTTATCTTTTGGCCTCTGTTTACAAATTTAACTCAGATTTTAATCACCATTTTAAAACTGTGTAGTATATTTTATGTGATATTGTGTTTTAATGGAGCAAATGGAGAAATCCACTGGCTATTTCAAGTCTGACTATAGTTTACTGGGCATTTTTAAAATTGAGGAAAAAGTTCGCAATTAACATCCTGGATTGTGATTGCGATAAAGCAGGTTGTGATATTGTTTTTTTTGGCCTGATCACCCACCCCTATTAGGAAGACTCTGCTTACACCTGGATGTCACTTTGGCAGGCACACACAAACTCTCACCATACTCGCATCCCATTTCACTCTTTTTCACAAACTGTCAATTGTGTGTCTTCACCATCTTTTATTCCAATAATTTGCCTCAATCATTTCCTTTGCTACCACATTTTTATCATGCCTCCAAGGAAGGGAGTATTTACAGTTGCATCAAATTTGCCTTCATCAATCAGCCAAGTGCAAATTAAAATCGGACAGATGGAAATGGTTGGCCCATTCTGTGGTTTGGCCTGTGTCTCTTTTGTGTGTTTCTTGAGGGTATATTTCTTCTATTATTTTCTATTTATCTTAGTCTTGTCCCAGCCTGGCTAAAAGGAAAGAAATGGACACTGAGATAGAAAAAGAGATGAAGATGGGAGAGAGCAAAAGAAGCAGGCGATGCCCCAGGGGTAGTGGTATTGCAGAGTTGGTGAAGTCTGGGCATTAGCTGGGGCTCTGAGTGCTGGGGGAGTTGGGGGTCTATCACCCAGCCCTGTGATGCTGATGCTTGTGGACACCCTCTACAATCGTGCCTGTTAGTCAAGAGAGCTTCAGGGCCCAAACATTACTTTCACTCCACAAAAGACAGGATCACTACAATAGAGAAAAAGGGGACAAGGGGAAAGAGCTGTCTTGCCCAAGTGTCACGTCCTCACATGTCCATGTAAGGGTTTTGTAGCAATGAACTAGGCTAGTGCCTTCAAGCTAACTGTGGCACTTGTGAAGACATGATATGTTGCAGACTGCACAGTGGCCTGAGCCACGTGATGCTGGCAATTTATTTATTTTTTTGCTGTTAAATTCCTTATTTACAGCACATTGATTCTGTAAATATACAGTGTGCACAATACATATTTTGTATGTGCACATGTACAGTATGTCTGCTCAATCTTTGTTTGATATATGAGGCAATAGATAGTTGACGTTAAAAAGCAGCATCTCTGCTGTAGCTCATTGGATGTGATTTATGTGCCATGTTTAAACTCCCCTTCCCTAGGTCTCAGAATGGTGATGCTGTAATTGAATGTTGTCTCTGTGTGCAAGGAGAGGTCGTATTGTCGAGAGAGACCAGCAACCTGCTGCTGCACTGTGATTAATCTTACACTGCCCTTTTTCTGCTGATTCAGGGGTGACTAGACGGACTAACACACCCCTACTCTCTTTTTCTCTACAAGAACCAATGTCAAAACACTTCTGTCTCCAACCTGCAGTAATGTTGAGTGGAAGACGCTGCTTTCTGAATGACTTAAAATCGCTTTGATAGCAGAAAGACGAGGAAGAAGAAGTGCAGGGATGTTCTATAAATCATTACACTTTTGCAGGGATCAGCAATAGGGATTGCCTGCTTGTCTGGGGCCAGTAAAATGCCACGTCAGACTAATAAATCTAGCAATTCACTTGTCCGGTCGGGGGAAAAAGTAAAAAAAAAAAGAAAGAATAAAACTATTTAACTATTTTAATAATTGACTAATGGTGAAAATAATGTTGCATCCAAAAATGGCAGAAAATCCCATTTTTAGCCTCTCAAATATGGAGATTTCCTGCGTTTCTCCATTTATTATCATATTAAACTGAATATCACATTAGACTTAAATAAACTGGCTTGGACATTTTCTGTTGTTTTATAGATGTTGTAGTCCTAGATTAAACATGAAAATTAACTGTAGTCTTTGATAAGCTTTGATAAAATTAAACAGTTGGTACAGGGCCAAGTAAAATTTACTTCAGGCAAGTAGATTTCTGATCTACTTGCTTGACCGGGCAAGTGAAAAAAACATAAATGTTGGACCCAGCTTTGCTGTAAGAATTATGGGTTGTAATCTCAATGCACCTCACGATTTGGTTTGATTCAAAGGGCTACAATGCAATTCTCAAACAATTATCAATTCATCTTGATGCATCAATATTTTTCTATAGATGATTTAGTTTTTCCTCATTGTCTGACTCCTTGGTATTTTTAAAACATAGCTTCCTTTAACTCCGGATGGAAACGTGAAACAAGGTTTCACATGTTTGTTGTGTTCCCAAAATATATTAGTTTAGTTAGACACAACTTGCATACATTGTGGCTCTTGTCCAGTTGCCTAGTGTAGAATATAAACATGATGCACGTTTACATCCATTACATTTCACCATCCACTTGATTCAGCCGTTTTTTGGCACTGACGAAAATGCTTCATTGCTGTCAAAAAACGCTTTTTCGTTCGATAGCAAATTTTGATATCTAAGGTGTAAATCTAATTAGTTATTATGCATGCAGCATGCTTGTACCAAGATCTACTGCTAGTGATTGGCTGTCTCACATTACACATTGTAGAGGCATTTTAGAGGCAGAAACACTATGTTATGCTCAGAGACGGGGATCATTATTTTGTTTTTTCTTTTACCATCAGGATACCACCTTCCTCCTTTAAAATGAGTAATTGTATCGTAATGTGTAATGTAATTTTCTTTTTGTTAAAATGGATTTGGTTTTCAAAAAGGTATCGTTCAGGAACTGGCATTGAAGTCAAGGTATCCGTATCAGTATCATTTTTGAATGATACGCAGCCCTAGCCGCAAGGACTGTAAAGCCCAGTCTTATAGAGTTGTTACAGGTGATTGTAATGTTGAGCATCAGTTTTTAAATTTCTGATTGTTGACTTTTCCTCATCAAGAAATAATCTTTCAAGAGAGAATCTAAGAATTGATTAGGGTTGGGCCTATGGATGATACCATTGTCCATTGTGATGGCTGACAGTCAATGACCATTGTGCTCTCTACCATCATAACATCGTAAATTAAAAGCCTTCTGAGTTCAAGGTAGTGTGTCCCCTCTGAGTTGTTGCAAGGCAGGAGTTGTCTGAGAAGTTATGTTGTTGATATGTGGAAGACAAAATGAAAATAAGCTTTTGCTGCTGGTTATTGGACTGTGTCGCCATGCCTATTTATTATTTTCTTATTAAACCTGCCCAGTTAGGCAAACCCAAGACACTCTGTTCCATTTGTGGCTGCTGTTAAGTGTCTTTCCAACGACAGCGATATCATCATCCATCGTAATGTTTCATTGTGGACATAGCCATATGGCAATTAGGTAGAAAAAATGTGGCAACTCTTGAATTGATACAAGTAAGAATTGCTTTTTCTACCCCCACCCCTAATAAGAATCTTTGGTTATAGATATTCTTGTCGTCCCATGAATGGTTCAAGGTTTTCTCTTAGTGATGAATCACTCAGTATCATCTTGCATTCACCAAGCTAGGTTCTTTGTAGTGTTATAGATGGAACATTTTAATAGCTTTGGGGAGAATGAGGTATCAGTACTGTGCTTTTACCAAAGGTTGCATCAGCTGAAATGTCATCATATGTCTGCTTCTAACAGCTATTAATACAACTTTGAGATCATAGCAGGATACCAAATCGTAGGCACAAAAGTAATATAATATATATTAATTTAATTAATTCCAGGTGTCCATGTGCCCCTGGCAGACACTTCAACATACCCTTTAGTGTAGTACTAAGGTTAACAGCACAATCTCCCCCAAAATCAACCTGGATTAGAAAAGTTCTCAGGTTTTCTTTCAGGGCTCATGACTGGCAGCAGTGTGGACAGTGTAGCATGTTGAACCACCTCTTTTCCTTTCCCAGTGCTGGAGGACAGCAGACAGCATAGCGTGAAGAAATGTCTATCCCCCGGCCCTCATGTCAGGAATCCTGATGAGGTTTATTGGGGCAGAAAGGGCACTGTTTTCCCCCTGAGGCTGTAGCTTGAGCTCCAGAGCTATTGCTCTTGTCTCTCAACACACCACACCTCTCTCCCTCTCTGTCTCTGTCTGTCTCATACACCCACTTAATGCTCTCTTTAAATCAATATTTCAGTATACAACAATGGTACATGGTAAGGTCACATGTTGAGGTTGACACCAGCATGTTTAATATCAGAATAGATTGTAATACAGAAGCTTGTTTTAAGAATCACTGCGTGGGTGTAGACTACTTCTTTCTCAGTGCAGGGAGTGGAAAGCAGTGACGTCATGCTGGCTGTGTGTTTGTGTGTGTGTGCACCCACATTGTGTGACTCAGGTATATAGATTAGATAACAAGCTGTGTGTGAGTGTGTGTGTGTTCGCTCCCATTGGCAGGCTGCAGGCATGAATCATGCTGTTCAAGAGACTGTATCATTACACCATTGAGACAGAATCACACAGCAGTTATAAAGAGGTGGCATGAATGGCTGCCTGGCTGGCTGGAAAAGAAGATATTGCTAGTTGCATGCGGTGTTTGGCAGGTTAGTGGCATGACTCAGCACAAAACCCAGCTGAGGACGTCACCACAGAGTTGCACTGCAGTTCTACCATGTTTTCTAGTGTAATCTTAACACCTGAGGATGTTTTGCAGTGTGTGCAAGGTTATCTCGGAATGGAACACACCTCAGCCAGATCTCTGCAGCCTGCAGGCAACTCCCAAATCTGTCCAATCCTCTCCTAGTTTCAGGCATGCCCCACCTCTCCCGGTCCCAACAACACCTGTGCTGTGAGCTGTGCAGGAGGCTACAGATTACTGCAGCAGCTCCATATAGCACAAGTTACAACAGCAGCAGTGTCTGACAGGGTAAAGATTACTTTATCAAGTGACCACGAACTAAAACTTTGGTACGTCTAGGAGTAGGAGAAAAAATTAAATTCTCTTCATTATCATGATTCTTCTTTTTATGATTGCTGAATCAATTTTTTAAATTGCTCAATCAATAGTGCTAAGCTATGTCAATAGATAATGGGAATTATGTGCTAACAGAACTTAGCATTGCTGTTGCATTAATTTTATCTTAACAAAAGGAACCATTTTACTTAATGTAAAAAGAAATGTGTTCTCATACTTTAAGGCATATTTTTCCTCTGTTGTCTGACAAAATTGTAAGGGCATGCAGATTTTACAGTGAGTAGTTGAATTTGCGTTCTTGCAACATTGCAGCTTTGTAGATTTGGCCAAATATCTTATTTTCTTTATTATCTTCTTTTGGCACTAGCTTGATGAGCAGGAACAAGGGACGTGTGCGATTAGTCGACTGTATGATTAAACATCACCTCCCTTGCTAGTTAGCACCAGAAATACTACTTGGATAAACTATTTATCAATATTTTATTCATGTACAATGCCAGTTAACTGTTATCTCTAAGGTGTTTTTCAGCTGCCCGCTTTACTCAGGGCTGCGGCCCATTCAGACAGCAGCTCCTCTCGCCTAGCACAAATGACTGATGGCCCACCCAACCCCAGGTATTGCTGTCAGCAAAGTTGGACAGATGACAGCCCATAAAACTAGTGCAGATTTAAGAAAGTAAAAGAAGGTGTAGGCTATGCCAGAATAAATGGGTGTATAACCATTCAACTAGATTAGTGTGTGACCACATTCAATACAGACACAGACATAAACCTGCCAGCAGCGCAGGCTGCTGCAGCTAGCACTGCTAATGTTAGCCACACTGTGTGGAAAAAATGTCAACTCCAGGTAAACAATTTTGTTAACCCCCGGACATTCTGATCCTGCTCGTTCTGAAAGCATTTGGTGAGTTGTTGTCGTGTTCTGTATGTTAATGTGCAGTGCTGCTCATAATGCATGGCGCAAAATGCAACATATTTCAGTGGCATTTAAAATCAGTCTTTTTCCCATGATCTAGTGTAAAAAAGCAAACAAAAATCACAATAAATCATAATGTAGAATCACAATTCTTGTAGAATTGCTACACTTGAGAATTGCAATACATATCGAAACTGCACCCAAGTATCGTGATAGTTACAAATCATCCTGGCTCTAGGCACATCAGCTGTATCTTGGTAGCTCTTATCCTCGTGATCAGTTTGAGCTTTCTGTTTTTGTGTTTCCTCTTTTCTTTATTTAATCAGATGCTTATACTATAATTCACTCAGAGTCAAACTTTAGTCATCGGTCTATATTTGCTTTTACATATTATAAGAGGAACCGAGAATAACTTGAAGTGCTTCCCCTGAATCTTGCATGACTTGGTCTAGTTCCTTATTGTTCACTGTTTTCCTTCCTCTTCAGTTTGGGAGATCCTTTCACAGAAATGGCTGTGTGTCAGAGTTTTGCTCCCTCAGGGCTGCTCGTCCCACCCTCTTTCACTACTTTTTCTCTCTCTTCATGGTCTGGTCTGGTCCCGGGCCTCTCTTGCTGCCACTGTTGCTGCAGTTGGCCCAGCTCTGCCACAGTTTTCCATCAAAACACCAAACCTCAATGGAGCATTCAAGCCCAGGCCCGCTCCACTGCTGCCCCTCCCTCCAATCCCACCCTGTTCTGACTCTGCCTTCTTTCTCCCTTTCTCACTCCCTGCAAGTTTAATGGCCCCATCCAGGAAGAGGTCCCAGCTCAGACTTTTATGGCTGGATCTGAAGAATTGAATGAGCTGAGGAAAATTGATTCTTAAACGCTGTCTGTAGGCTTTCAGAGTGTAGTTTCTACTTGATCTGCATGTCCTTTCTAGTCTAAAAATGTTAAACTTAAATCCACAGGAGTAGAACAGCTGCAATTGTTAGTGTCGCTCTAGTGGAAAGATTTGAGATATCAAAGTTTGTTTGTTTTTTATGTATGAAAACATTTTTGCTGCAGTAGAGCAAAGAATGCCATTAACTTGATTTAATCACATGCTTGCAGCTGTTAAACGGTAATATCACCACTGTTCACACTGTGCCTCACAAGATTGTGTATTTTTAGAGATGCAACAAATTATTATTTTTTATTAGCAGTTAATGTGTTGAGTATTCTCTGTAAGTTGTGTACAATGCCCAAGCTGAATCAAACTGATTGTTTTTGCAGACCAGCTCTTAAGAACCTCAAAACCTGAAGCTTTCAGACAAAACACAACAACAGCATTACTGTGCATTAAACCCATTATTTGCGATGGCATGTGCCACACCATGGTGGCTTGTTGCTACATCTAGCAAAGTGGCACACACAGCACTGCGTTAGTTCACACTGAACCCAGCGGCAAGCGCAGCTCACAACGCATAGTGTCTGAAAGGGCTTGAAGAAGAGTCCTGCTCCTTTCCGCTGGAACCTCAGACAACTTTCTCCTTTCCTGATTCCTGCAGTTAGATATACTGTGTACTAGGCTCGTCTACAAATAAGATAAAACCAAATTTTAAAGATGGTTATAAGATGTTTTGGGTAAACCTGTAAAAGAAACATATAGTCTCATCTTAAGGTAGTTAATATTAGCAAAATGCAGACTAATCTACATCAGTCATTAGCAGTAGCTAAGTTAAGATGTGAGATGTATATTATGTTCTCCCAGATCTCCCAGCAACATTTTTTTTTACCAACTTCAAAATTTGGTTTTCTTTTCGACATAGACAAGCTTAGCACATATCTAAGTTAGAGGAAGAATGAACAGATTACTACTTGTGGAGGTTTAGAAACAAAACACAACAGTTGGGGCGGCACAGTGGTGCAGTGGTTAGCACTGTCACCTCACAGCAAGATAGGGGGCTGGTGAGTTTGTGGCAGAGGCAGTCCTCCCTGTGGTGGAGGCAGGACCTTTCTGTGCGGAGTTTGCATGTTCTCCTCGTGTCTGCGTTGGTTCTCTCCAGGTACCCTGGCTTCCTCCCACAGTCCAAACTCTAAATTGCCCGTAGGTGTGAATGTGAGCGTAAGTGATTGTTGTCTCTGTGTGTCAGCCCTGCGATGACTTGGCGACTTGTCAAGGGTGCACCCCACCTCTCGCCCAATGTCAGCTGGGATAGGCTCCGGCCACCCCCATGACCCATCAGGATAAATTACGGTTACAGACAATTGAATGGAAAAACACAGGTTTAGGAAAAGTGGTTTGTGTTCAGAATAGGTATGTTAATCCAGGAAGTGTCTCAGAGGTTGTGTGGTGTAAGCCAGTGGGTGTGAGGACACAGACAGACCCTTCTTGAGGTTCCGACAGGTACCAAGCTGGCCAAATGTTACTGGAGCCTAGAATAAAAAGGTGCCATACTTATGAAGGGACAATAGAGCAGTTGGAATCCAAACATTTTGGACATTTTTGCTTAAAAGACGGGTCCATTATTTTTTGTTTTTTAAGTTTTTATATCATTCTGTAGCTTCCCAGTAGTGTCCCTTATATATTTAAATACAAACATTAAGATTTTGGCAGAAGTACATATGTTTTGGTGTCTTAGTGTTATTTTCCCAAGCCCTTCTAAAAACCTTTTTCCACGTGACCTGTCGATGGTTTCAGCATGGTGATGTTGCTACATTTGAGGGAGTTGAAGGGAGGGCATCGCGTTCTGACCTACATCACCGCATTGTGCTAAGACTGGTGGGAGTTTTCATTTGAAAATTGCAGAAAAAAAACAGATGGAGTTGCCCTTTAAATATGACATAAATGGGTTATTAATTTTTGTCAGTTGCCTATCGACTAATTGAGCAACCGTGTCAGCTTTTATATTTTCTCAGTTATGGTAAAAGTTGTTCATTGTTCTTACAACAGAGTGTATAATGGAGTGTTTAAAGTATTAGCATTAGGACACAATAAACTACTGTTGTGTACTGGAAGAAGAATTCACTGCTTATGTGGAGCCATTGTGGTAGTTCACTAGAGATATACTGTGAAGTTATGTGAGCTATGACTGTGTGACAGTGATACTTTTCAGTGAAAACTCACAGGAACGCTGCCCTGGTTAAAATCACCAGTCAGCTTTGCAGTGACCGGAGTGTGTATCCATCAAAATACAGGACTACTGTACCAAACATCTCTGCTGTCATGACTACTCTATTCCAGTGACAAACACTGTTCTACACTATAATACATACAGTATTTTACTATGGAGGCACGTAAACCTCAGCTACAAGCCTGAGCTAAGGTAAAATCCTCACATTGGAGCCACTTGAGCTATTTAGCTGCCCGCATAACTATGACAGTTACTTATTTTGGACAGTAAATCTGGGGTTTGGGTTACCAACACATGCTATTATCAACATGCATTGCTCAAGAAACTGTGAGTAAGACATCAGAATAAAAAATGACATGGCACAGTAAGGCCAACAGGTCTTTTACTTGCTCCTATTATGTTTACAGGCCTATCACAAATCAAAATATTTCATATAAGTATTTTAAGACAATGAAAATGAACAATTCTCCTTAGATCTGTTTTTATGATGACTTTAGTTGTCATTTCACTGCTTTGCTACATATAAGCACGGCGCTGCAGAGTGTTGTAGTAGGCATTGAGTGTGTGGTATTCGTCACTGCCTCAAAATACGCATAGTATTTCTGAATTTCCCGTTTTCAGTCAAAGCACACTTTTACTTCCACAATGAAAGTAGCACCTGCATTTTAAAATTTCACTTTGAACGTTCAAAATAGCTGTTATCATTTCTGTCTCAGACAACTGTAACAACAGTAGCTCTAAGGAGGCATTTGATATGATTAGTTATGGAAAGCACACAGACTGTGTGATATAGCTGAACAATTTATCACGATAAAATGTTTAATTGCTGTCTATCAATAGTTATTGCTAATTCTGATTTAAAAACATAAAGAAAAATCTTTCTTTTGAATTTACTCTCCTTACCTTGAATTTAACCATTGTATTTATCAAGGTATGCAGGCAAAAGACTTAGTAGACGGAAAAAAACAACTGGCGTGTTGACGTGCCCTTTTTTTATATGTCCTCATGACATTTTTTTTCCACCGTGTTTCTGTTGTGTCACATGCCTGGTGCAAATGAACAGCACACTTGTCAAATGATTGGCTGGTTGAGTGTCACTTGTAGCACGCTCCTTTATTAAGGGCTTTGATAGGCTGTTTATGAGCCAGGGCGTATTTGTTATGTGCTGTTATGTTTGCGTTTCATGAATTTAAGTGAAACTATTGAGCAATTTTCTTATTGCTTTTGTCAGTCTTTTGCCAGTTTACTGTATGTCACGATTGTTTTATTGTCCAGGAATAAAAAGCACAGAGTTTGTCAGATGAGACTGTTAAAAAAACTAAGAGTAATATTAAGTGTGTGTAATTAGGAGGACACTATATTTTCTACTGTGTATAGGTGCACACAAGGATACATGATGAATGAGTTTAACTAACCATTGCTACTAAGATATATCAGGTAGCAACACTTAACTACACTTCCTGTATACCCTTTTGTTTGTTAGGTTTACTAAGCAGTTTTTAGCAAAATTTTAGACAGTGTAACTTTCACATCATACAGCTGATTTCCTGACCACTTTTACACTCAATATTTGTGTATTCTGAAGTACAGTTTTTTTTGTAGGCCTGCAGTAACACTCTTATTTTTCTCACTCAGTTTTGCTGGTTTACTGTGGAAATCAATGTGACAAGTTAGCACTTGTGTCCACTCAAGTGGAAAGTAGTCAGAGAGAAAATGTTTTATTTTATTTTAGCTTACCTTTATTTTTATATTGGAAACACGGTTGTCAGTAACGGCGTCCAGACCTTTTAAAAGCAGTTTATGGTGATCCAGATCTGGTTGCCAGGGGCAACTAGGGAACTTTTACTGTCAAGCCCTGGAGTGGTATGTTTGTGTGTTTTCACCAACTTCTACTAGAGGCCTGGCAGTTTCAGGATTCTGTTCAGCAGGATATTTTTGGCTCGCCATTTAGAAATGTTGCATATATTTTAAGAAATGTCACAGTATGTTTACTATAATGGTGAAAATTATACTATGTTTGATATCCTTAAAACTCACACAACAACTAACACACACACGGCTAAGTTCTTATGTTTGTATGCAAAGTGATTTCTTCATACCCATCTGCAACCATCTTCTTTTTGGCTAAAATTGACAGAATTATTCAGGCTTTTTACATTTGTGCACCCTTCTTTATCTGTAATCTTGTTTCTAGACAGTCTTTTTTTCCTCTTTAATTCTGTCCTCCTAGTTCTGCTCAGTGCTGTGATCTGTCTTCATAACCCCTCCTTAGTCTTGACATGTGTTTCAAGCAGGTCATTTCATGGTCCCATGGTTATTTGGGATATAGATAGCACATGATATAATTCGAATCACAATTCCTTAGTAGTTCTCTTTGAACTGCTCTGTTCTCTTTTAACAGTTGCAAAACACTACTGCATTATTTTTGAAAGTGTGATTCATAAGTCTAGTTCAGCGTAGACATTATAGACAGCCTGATGCATCATCTTGCCTCTTAGAACTTGGTTTGCCTGTCACGTTTTCATTTGTTCCTCTATGATCAACCAAGAACAACATCGGCCTACTCAGTTTTGCCATCCCCAAGCTTGTGCGTACACATGTCCCAGTTCAGAGTGTGTGTTTATGTGCTGACTTTTCCATCTCTCCAATTCAGAGGTTTCTTAGGGAGTGGGCTACTTAAAGCTAGTTTTTTTCTTCTCTAGGCTCTGGAACTTATTACAGTCTGAGGCACTTTCATAAACGGGCCATTCAGCTGCCCCTGCATGGCTCTGAATGGGACACACTGTCGCCAGGAGAAAGAGAGTTAATGTGGGCTAGTTAGTCGTGAGACGTCCCTATTACAGAAGAAGACTGGTGTTCTGAGATGTGTAGTTATTCAAACTACTGTTCTGTAGTATAATACTTTCTGCCTTTCAGATTTTATAGAGCACTAGTTCAGTTAATCTCTATTTCTTATTGTCGTTGTCTACTTTCTTACATTTATTTAAGCATTTTGTAAACCATACTACATGGAGGGTCGTTTAAAAAAGTTTACAGTGTCAGACCTTTCTTGAAATTAACAGTCTCGCCTAGCAGCAGAGATGGCCTGAATAAAAAGATTGTGGGATATACAATAAAATATAAAAAGGTGTTTGTTTTTGTGGGGTTTCCTGGCTGAGACATCAATCTTTCCCAAGCTTTCCACTTCATCAAAAATAATAAAACTGGATCTAAATTTAGGCTTTATGGTAGCTACGCAACAATATAACTTTTAGCCCAGTTGAAGTGGTTTTGTCATACTACATGAAGAAGAATGGCAAAACATGGCTCGCTCTGTCTGGAGACAGACAAATGAGCTGAGGGGCCACACAGATAATTGGCACTAACTTCATGAGTGCTCAGGAGATTTTCCTTTCAGGGGAAAGTTCATCACAGATCAAATATATGATTAATATTGCGCTTTAAATAGCTTTTAAATAGATTCTTTTAGCGTCCCTAAATGACATACAGTGAATGTAGAAGATAAAGGGGATTTTTACCCATTTTAAAGTGTGGCTTGTCGGAGTTCAGCTTTAATGCTTTTTTTTCTTTGCCGAGATTTTCTGAAGTCAATTTTTGCTTGTCCCTATAGAATTTGGCTTATTTATTAGCGGTTATCAAATAATAACAAAGGCTGAAGTTAAGTTTAATCTCAGACTGCAACCTCTATAACCATGTCAGAAAAAAGTCCAAAAAAGTCCAAGGTGACATCTTTAAATGTCTTGTTCTGTCATTCTATAACCAAAGATATTAAGTTTAATATGATGATAAACAGAGAAAAGCAGGAACTCTCATATGTCAGAGCCTGAAAAAAGCATTTTCTGCCATTTTTGTATGTAAATTACTTACTAATGATTAATTCTCTTTTACCACTTGCCTGGTCCAGCAACAGAGTTGCCAGATTTACTTGCCTGACATGGCATTTTCCTTGCCCTGGTTAAACAGGCAATCCCTATTGCATATGTATAGCATTGCCTGTGGCGTTATCATTCATGGAGTACTGGAGTTAAAATTGGTTCTTGAGTAAGAATTGCCAGGTCCAGCAGGGTCAGGTTCTGTGAGAAGCTTACTCCCACAGATGCTAATTTGCACTCTTTTCAGTCCGGTGCAGCAGTGTCAAAGCGAGGAGGAAGACCTCCAGAACTTTTTGTGTATTAAAATGTATTTTACTGTGAGCTAGATTTGAGTCCAAAGGCCTATATCCTAAAAGATGAAATGTAACGGCTACTGCAAGATTTTACAGTGCACTATCTCCTTAAATCTAAATTTTCATTCATAGTGTGTCTTCCAAACAGCAAGTCATTACACTAATCTCTAACTTTGTGGAAAACATCACCTTTTCCAATATGGTGCTGACAACATCCTGAAATTATGTCATCACTACATCACTCTGTGGCAGTCATCAGTCTTAGGGCACCCTGCCTCGAAGGAAACAGGCCATGGATGTAATTCGTATATGATTATTACAGTCAAGTCATGATGGCTGTGAGGAACTAAATCGCAGCACACATCCACACACTCAGTACACACACGTACACACAGCTGAGATCTGAGAGGCGGAGGACATTTGACCTGGAAAAGGCTTTAATCTGCAGCTGAAGAACTCTGATGTTTGATCAGGATTATCATGTTTACCAGTATATGGGTCTCAGGAGAAGCTGTGAGCTTGGCATCTTGTTTTTCAGGCTCCATATAGACATAAAGAACTCAGCTTTTATTTATTTTATGATATTAATAGTCTGTCATGTCATTTATGTGAGTTACTGATGGTCATTCTGTTTTATCTTGCAGGTTTCCCAAGAAAGCAAACAGGTAAGAATCTTTATTTTCTCATATTTATTGCAAAGATGCATGCTCATTGTAGGTAATCCTGTGGCCCACACACACATACACACCAGTGGTTTACACACACACACACACACACACACACACACACACACATATACACAGAGCTCCAGATGAGGCGAACGAGGCAGGTTTTTACTCGGCCTGGTGTGCTGCAACACAGAAGTCTTCAGAGTTTGGACCAAACATACCCTCTCCTCTCCCCCCTCTCACTCATGTACACACACATACACACACACACAGAGTCGGGGACAAAGGGGTCCCTCTTCTGAGGGCGGCCCATCACTGCCTTTCACTGTGAACAGAACAGTGGCCTTTCACAGTTGGGGCCGGTATAGGCAGAGGCAGCCATACATAGCCTCCCGAGGTTCAAGCCGGAGTCTGGCCTCGTAGCACCTCCTCTGAGGAGCGTCCTTTCTCTGGCCTTGCTCCCTGGGCGCTCAGCAGAGCGGCTCCACATCCTCTCTGGCTGTCACATTATACAGTAGACACACTCAGCATGATTCATACACTAGGAGGTCCTCTTGCCACATTATTCTCAATGCTGAAGGGAACAATTGTTGGTTCTGTGTGTTGGTGTAATTCTTCCTGAACCTTCACTTGCCTGCAGCTTGTGCATATGCAGGGTGGCAGCACAGAACTATGCAATGACACTGCATGTGAAAAACGCTACTTATGAAAGAATACAGACGGGATGCATGATGGCTTTTTTTTTTGCTACTGATAACCAATAATTACCTGTTTTTCATGGCTGATACAATAAAATAACCGATAATTTCACATTTGTGTACTTTTCATTTTTGTATTATAAAAAGAACTTCACATAAGCTGTAGTTATTACGCACAATTGAGTGTAAGAAAGGCTAAGCTGGATGATTTAATATTTCGTGATTCTGGCTGAACCAAGTTTGACGTCACTATTACAAGAACAAAGTACAACTCTGACTTCAAAAAACTTCACAAATATACTTTGGTTTTTATGGAGCATTTTGCCTAAGAATTCAAATTAAGTGCATTGACAAATACTATATCAGCTATAATTTCATTATTGGAATAATAAATAATAGCATAAATTTCCCATACGGCTGTGAAGGTAATCTCATGTTATCACATTTGTAATGAGTTTGAGATCAGAGACACACATGACAAGTCAGGAACGCAGTCTCTGATTGGTTGACACTCAACCCAAAGCATCATGGAATTGCCTGTTGACAGCTAATAAAATGCTAACAACATCTGTTTCCAACATGGAAAAGGGGATAAGTAATTACAGTCACATGTGTTGTATTTATCATTATGGATTTATTTGGACCAGGTCTCTAAAAAAGAAAGACACAACAGTCCAAGGCTGCATTACAAAGCTTCTGAAAGGGAAACGATCACACCGGAGTCTACGTTGTAAAGCTGCAATGGTAGCATTAGCATTAGCTCAGTGGTATCCTGTCCTGCTCAGCTTACTTCAGGGCTAACACCCTTCACATTTTCAGCAGCTGGGAAATAATAGATGAGATTTTTCTTGATCTTGAGAAGCTGCAGCTTTTGTGAACTGATACACTAATATAGGTTACATCTATATTTACTGCCAGATTAACTACTGCTAGGTTTAAGTTACTGTGAGCAGCACAATCACTCTAAGGCCGAAGATATACTTGCTGTTTAACTATGCGTTTGCGTTTGCGTATGCATAGCGTTAATTTCTGAGGACGCACACAACCCTCACTTCAAATGGACGCAAGATACGCGAGGCAGCTATGAAGCGTAGGGGTGCGTATACGAACGCATAGTTCAAAGCAAGTATATTTCCAGCCTGCTCGTCTGCTGCTCACTCTTGTTCACTTGCATGCTTCAGACACTTTGATACTTTTCCTTATAGGAGCTGTGCTACACCCATTAACAGTATCCTTCAATAAACTCCAATAAATGTAATTATTATTACAGCCATCTCCCGAAAAAGCCAATGTATTACATCGCTTTGTCTCAGTAGTCAGGAAAAAAGAAAACATAGTGTTACAGCTGTACCCTGATAAGTATCATACAACCCTAGAATACACTGTTGCGTGTGACAGCACATACTGGTGAAAAGCCAATGTTTTCCACAACTTAACCACTTCTTTGTGATGGGGTTACCTGTTTCTCATGGATGTTTTTGTTCCTCTAGAACCAGCAGCATTCTCAGTAAAGACCACCCCCCGGACAAGAAACCCAAAAGTGACAAACCCTCACTTCCCTCCAATGAGTTTGACCCTACAGGTAACATCCTTCTTTCAGTTTCAGTCTCATTTTTGTTATCTTCATATTCACTCTTTTTTGTTCTATTATCTGTCACACACTCTGCCCTTTTCCATTCTGTCCCTCTATCTCTGTGTGCACATTTCATCTGACCGCCTTGGACAGTTTCTGTCTGTCCCTCTCAACCTCCTCTCTCTCTAACACACACACAAAAACCAGTCTCATAAAACAATTGTGCTGATGATGGTTTGCTCGATGCACAAGGCATGCTGGGATGGTGAAAGGTGGTGCGTGTATCTTGCCCTATGCTTTGTGCTCTCTTTGAAAACGTTAACTTCATTTTACTTGTGTGGTCTGAACTGAGATGATTGTTTGGGTTTTATCACTGGAGCCTAACAACTTATTTTGAACAGGAGTTGGAACTGTCTCTCTTTTTGAGTCAATTTAACTAATGGACAGCATAATGTGTCTTTATTGGCTGAGTCTGCATTACACTGCATTATACCAACTGTTTGGCAGAAGCTTACGCTGCATTACATGTTGCAGATTTTAAGCCGATAAGCACAGAAAGGTTTGATTATGGGACCTTAAAATCTGCAGCTGCATGTTTAACGTCCACATGGTTTTTGTAGTTTTACATAAATCAGTGCTCTGTGGGTTTTGTATGCTCAATGCGGTTGGGTGGTCTCGATGCATACTTGAAGGGCACAAAAGCCACTAAGCCTGTTATGCACTCCAGTTTGAAGTTTATTGCAGGGTGAGATTGTTCGGGTTCAGAAACAGACTAGTTTGATATGGAGACACTCCCTGTGGTATGTGTCAGCAAGCAGGGCCGTATGATTTGAGATATGACTGAAGCCTCTGTATTCAAAACAAAACAGAAAATCCTCTGCACCACATGGTGGCTTATCTCTGTATGATGCAACAAAACACAGACACGATGTGTTCTCCCAGTGGTTACACAAGACATGCACTTCATAGCCTGTCTGTGTGTAGCACCACACTAAAATCTTTTTCCCATGTATTTTCCCTGATGGTTTGCTCCATGTTTGGAATGATGCAGTGATTGAAGTAGTCACGGAGAAGCGAATGATTCTAGATGATTATTTCTAGTGGACACGATTCATATTTGAATTTATATCGGGACCTTTTGCATGCCTGCATGTTGGTAGTCTATATTTCTGTTTATCCCCTTTTAGTTTTCTGCAAGTTGCATGAACTCTTTAACAATCTTTTCTCAGATTTTCTTCTTCTTGCACCTTTTCTGTCATAATTTCAAAGTGGTTTGGGTTTATTAGGGATGGGCAGGAGTAGTCAGATACTCTGGAAATGCATGTTAATACTGGCTCTTGAGATTTATACATTTCCAAAGTAATGATATGTCTAGTATTGAGGTTATTTATTAACTTTAAATGCTTAAAATATACTAGACATGTAAAAAAAGCCTACTTATTTTTGTCAATGGACCAAAACTGATTCTACCTGTGTTACTGGCTGTAATTCTGGATTTATTTTTAATGTCACTTCCTTTGCCACAACTTGTAAAACCACCTTCTGGTGTTGACAGACAGAAAATGCAATTTGCAAATCATTGCAACGGCTGCAATTTGAATATACTGGAGTCCTCATACGAACCCTCGGTTCCATTTAGGTAAAACCATTGAAGTGTTACCACAGTACATTTGGATCAAAAGCCCACAATTTGTGTTAATTTTTTGTGGTTCTGGTGCATTTTAAAACTCAATCCTCACTTTAATCACTTTAGCTCATGATTTTAATGCAGGATTTTCATTTTTAAAAAATATCCCCTCTGAGATTGAACTCACAATGAATCAGTAGTGACATCTATAGGACTGGAGTACTTTCAACAAGCTAGTAACTCATGCTTGTAGCATTTTTAGTGACCTGCCTGTCCAAACCATTGTGTTTTATTAAACTACCTATTTGTTCATTTAATTTTTCTTCTCCCATGATTTTTTCTCCCTCATGATTTTCTCTTTCCTGTTTTGTGTTTCCTTTCCTTGTGTTGGTTCTTGTGTTGTTTGTGTTTGTATGTGTGTGTGTGTATATGCTGCTGTGCTGTCTGCGCTGTGGTCTGCGTGGTGGGGGCTGTGGGCAGAAGCTCTGGTGGTGCAGAAGAGTGGCAGCAGCAGTGTGCTAGCAGAGGGGAAGCCTGAGTCCTGTGGTAAGATGCTCCTGCTGGAATGGCTGGTGTGACAGCTGCATCTATACATGCTGCAGATCCCGGTGTGAAATTGCCACTAGATGTTTATTTTAAGCAGAGTGACAGCAAAGAGTTATTTAATTTTAATCTTAATATGTGACTGTATAGTCAGACGTTTCATGCCCTTAAATCACATTTGCATCATCATTGTGATATGGACATGCACAATAAACACATTAGAAAAGACTACCTGATTAGAGAAAATCATTTTATTTACATGCGTCATGCATTCACGCTCAGCATGAAACCTTTTATCCTATAAGGTCAAGTTCCAGCTCGACATCAGCTTGCCTCGGATTAATTGATGACAATTTGGTGGCAAATGCAAGAGTTGCTATCAAGATGGCTGAGGAAGGATAGAAGTGTGAGGAAAATGTGGTTGAAGAAGACCTTGTTTACTTGTGTGGTTATTTTGGATTCAGGAGAGATGGCATGTTGCAAAGATAGGTGTGGCATAAAACATAACGAACAGTTGTAGCAACTTCCAGAGGAAGCAAGTTAATATACACACTTTAATATTTGTTCATTTATCACAGGTTAAATCATCATCACAATGTCGAACAGTGTTATCGCACCATCGCCAGTTTTCATCGTATCTTGTCGGACTAATGTCAGTATGATTTACAAGATGTTTTCTCGGTGTTGACATTTTTCTGGCAGCTAAGACCTGATTGTATATGGTTTAATGTAGGGCTGCAATTAACAAGTATTGTCATTAAAGATTAATCTGCCCATGATTTGGTCTGTAAAATGTCAGAAAATTGTCAATAAGGCCAATCATACTTTCACAAAGCCCAGTGTCTCCATCACTGGTTTTGTTTGAATAAAATTCCAAAACTGATAAATGGAAGCTTTGACTTGAGCATGTTTGGCATCTTTACTTGAAAGGTGTTGATTGATAAATCATTTCAGCTCTACTTTAAAATGTCTGTGTTTAATGGGAATTTGGTTTAACTTATAATATCTTTTTGCAGAGCAGCAATGTTTAAAATCTAATCAGTACATAATGTTCAATGTAGCATGGATCATCCTTTTCTTGGTAGGATGACAGTGGCAAAGGCAGGGGTAAAGCATTCATTCCCATGATTATATCTAGTCGGCCTATGTGTTTTCCAATAACCAATTATTTGGTTTGTGTACTTGTGTTGATCAATACAACTGGCTCTGTGATAACTTTGCCAGGTTGTCAGTTATTTAGCTAATAATACTTTCTAAAGCAGAAAAAAAGGAAATCAAAGAAACTATTCACACTTCTTTTCCACTGTCCATCGGTAGGTTCAGTCATATTTTTTTGATAAAATATGGTGAAATGCACCACTTACATCTCAGTTCATGGATGTTTTAGTAAATTTTTCCAGTAGTGAAAAATGGACACTATTAGAGTCTACTGTAGAAAACTTAGCAGCTGTGCTCAGTACTACTTAAAAGACAGATTTTAGATAAACAGTATACACTTGCACAGTTTACTGTAAACCATAATAGATGTGTATAAGAGACAGTTGTATGTGTGTGTGTGTATATGCTGCTGTGCTGTCTGCGCTGTGGTCTGCGTGGTGGGGGCTGTGGGCAGAAGCTCTGGTGGTGCAGAAGAGTGGCAGCAGCAGTGTGCTAGCAGAGGGGAAGCCTGAGTCCTGTGGTAAGATGCTCCTGCTGAAATGGCTGGTGTGACAGCTGCATCTATACATGCTGCAGATCCCGGTGTGAAATTGCCACTAGATGTTTATTTTAAGCAGAGTGACAGCAAAGAGTTATTTAATTTTAATCTTAATATCTGACTGTATAGTCAGACGTTTCATGCCCTTCTGAATTTGATGCAGAATTAGTCCCCCAGTCTCAGCTCAACTGGTGTATATCAACTAGTGCTGACTGATAAATCACATTTGCATCATCATTGTGATATGGACATGCACAATAAACACATTAGAAAAGACTACCTGATTAGAGAAAATCATTTTATTTACATGCGTCATGCATTCACGCTCAGCATGTAACCTTTTATCCTATAAGGTCAAGTTCCAGCTCGACATGAGCTTGCCTCGGATTAATTGATGACAATTTGGTGGCAAATGCAAGAGTTGCTATCAAGATGGCTGAGGAAGGATGGAAGTGTGAGGAAAATGTGGTTGAAGAAGACCTTGTTTACTTGTGTGGTTATTTTGGATTCAGGAGAGATGGCATGTTGCAAAGATAGGTGTGGCATAAAACATAACGAACAGTTGTAGCAACTTCCAGAGGAAGCAAGTTAATATACACACTTTAATATTTGTT
>JAJHUR010104520.1:0-25304 GCA_027495735.1 Lutjanus campechanus | reverse complement strand
TGTGTTTTCCAATAACCAATTATTTGGTTTGTGTACTTGTGTTGATCAATACAACTGGCTCTGTGATAACTTTGCCAGGTTGTCAGATATTTGGCTAATAATACTTTCAAAAGCAGAAAAAAAGGAAATGAAAGAAACTATTCACACTTCTTTTCCACTGTCCATCGGTAGGTTCAGTCATATTTTTTGATAAAATATGGTGAAATGCACCACTTACATCTCAGTTCATGGATGTTTTAGTAAATTTTTCCAGTAGTGAAAAATGGACACTATTAGAGTCCACTGTAGAAAACTTAGCAGCTGTGCTCAGTACTACTTAAAAGACAGATTTTAGATCAACAGTATACACTTGCACAGTTTACTGTAAACCATAATACAACACTTGAGTCAGGTCCTAATATTGATATAAATTTACAGTTGTTACAGTGATCATCTAAATGTGATTAGAAATTAAGCTCATGCAGAAAACAGTGTTTACATTCATACAAGGACTTTCTTGCTCTTCAAGTAAAGCCAAGCGCCCACTTAACAAAAGTTTTAGTGACGTGTTCTGAATCCACCTTAACAGTCATTGTTGAGTCATATCACCCCTGTTGTGGTGTGAGACTGTCATGATAACCCCGTTCAACTGCTCTCTCTTGCTTCTTACATCATCTAGAACACGTTCACAACTTGACGACTTCTGTCTTTAGACATAGGCAAAAATTGTAAAGTAATTTGAGATTCCCAACAAAATGACTTCTAGTGGGTGTCTGCCTTCACGTACATTGAATTGTCAAAAGGCAGCTGTCAGAAATGCCAGTTTCTGCTGATGTCTAATCTGTCTAGGACAGAGTTTATCAAAATAATCTCCTATCATAGCTCCATCCTCTCTGTTTGGATCACTTATCTCTATTATGTCTGGTCTGGCATAGTTTAGACAGAAGAAGTTCACAGATGAAAATCTTTTCTCACAACACAGTCTGGGTATTCAGAGCTTAATTTAGAATGCTAAAGCTGGACACTTAATCAAAATTTTATCGAAATCGCAATATGGTCAAGTGCAATTTTCAGATAGGAGAAAGTGCAATATTTGTTGAAGGCGAAATGTGACTCAAAATACCGTTTTAAATTACATATTGTTGTGATGCTGAGATGTCCTGGCTTATATATTCTGCAGACTTGAGAAAACATCTTTGTTTGGTACAGATCCCCACAAAAATCATGCCATCATTATTAGATACTGAGCACCAGTACTAAACCACTACTGGTTCCTGACTGGTCAGTACCAAAATATCAGTAATCTCCTGGACAAAAGATACTGCTTTCTTTATTTATGTAACATTACGTAAATAGGGCATAATGTTTTTAAGTGTGGGCTTGCTTTAGTATACTTAGAGAAACCACAGCTAAATTCAGAAACTTTAACTTGTAATTTCTGCAAAAACGTAATAATAAAACAACTGTTGAATCTTTTCACATTTTTACATGTCCTTTCCTTTTTTTTATGCCAAATTATGGCAAGTATTATCAAGAGTATCGATAAGCAGTGTCAGTGTCAACATCGGTATCAATAAAATCCTAACGATACCCATCCCTAGTCATCATTTAAATATTTGGTTTTTTTCATGAAAATGAGAATAATGGAGTAAAAATAATCATTCCTTCTAATACCGCAATTGCAATATAAGTTAAAATAATCACAATTAAATGTTGGGTTTTTTGTTTTTTCTGAATCGTTCAGCCCTAACTCAGACTTTTAGGTTTAAGAAAAGTAGTCTGACCTTTTGTATGCAGTATTTTAATGACTTGGGTTCCTTCGTTTGGTGATTGGTCTGTCAGTATTAAAGGTCAGTTTGCTCTCCGGAGTGCATTCCCCAGTGTTTCAGCAAAGGGTGCTGATTGTGGATCAGTTAAACTTCTGAATAATACATTAGCTTAGATGGATTAACCTGATAGGTGATCATGTCAGCACTCCCACTCCTCTTGGTTTATAAACACTGAACCAAAAATCTCGTGAATACTGTTGAGCATAGAACACGGACACAAGATCAACATCTAGAGGCAAATTCACACCGGCTCTTTAACCCATATGGCCTCATCTGTTTTCTTGACACCCCTGCCCTCTCCCCATTTCCCTTCCCCCTGCTCCCTCAGCTCTACCTAACCCTCTCTCTACTCCCCTCCCCCCTGCCTGGGGCTTTTGCCTCCCCTAACCTCTCTACTCTCCATGTATTAGCTCCTGTTCCTTCCACTCTCCAACCCCCACCCCACCACTGCCCTTATCGATCGACTCACCTCTCTGGTTGATGCTGCACTGACCAGGAAATCTCGGACACAGCAAGAAACCTGTTCAAGGGTCATCTTACTCTGTTTGGGTTACTTATAAAATCTGATCTGTAGAGATGTTTTAAGCTAGCAAATATTGGAAAATCTACTCACTTCTTATTCATGTTAACATGAGACGACATTTGCATTCTTTGCATTGTGTTTTCTTTTCTATGTACTGTCCTGTCAGTCTAGTCAGTGTCGGCCAGACATTAGATAAGCTCTAATCTCTTCTTGCCCTGCTCATGAAACACCACATAAAAACCTGAAAAGTAACATTCCTCTGTCTGTCCTGTGAGACTATAACCAATAATGTCCGTTTCAAACATCACCTCACACAGAAAGACCATCAAAAGTATTTACATTTTTAAGAGGATTTATTTTCCTTTATTGTTTAGTCTCAGACTAAGATTTCTTTACTGCACACAGATAATATGATGTTATCATGTTTTCCCAATAACAGCGTCCTGGACTACTTGGGTTAGGTTATGTTCTGATATGTTAAAGGATGCTTTCACATTTTTTCAAGTATGTCTTAGAACAATACACACATGCCCATATGTACTGTACTTTGAACACATTATTGGCTTCTGTAATCGTTCCCCTCGTCCACACTGGCTGCAAAGATATTTCTTCTTAAAGCAACTTCAGTGTAAAGGCTCGATTATACTCCCAAACTAACATGTACACAGTTTTGGAGGATGAGTTCCACACATGCACAGTAGATTGGCGCCTGTAGTACCCACATGGACGAGTCCAAGGTCGCAAGGAATTGATGGAACGTGGATGTCTGCACAGAGCCTACGCCTAAATTTACGTCACACAGACCCTAGTGGACCTTGCACACTCACTTGGAAAGAATAATACCTGCTTAAGTGATATGGTACAAAATGTCTTAATGGTCAATATGGACGAGGGGAAATACACTCATTCTTCTAATGTACTGTACATACGGGCAAGTTAATATTATTATAAGACAGACCTTAAGAAATGTTAACCAATCCTTTAAATGAGCGGTCTGTTTGCTTATCCTTTGGTAGAACCCAATTTTTATGAGGACTCACTCAAAAAATCAAGTGTAAAAACTGTTAAAAGGCTGGATCAACTGCAACATGTGTCGAGTAACTTCACAGTAAAACTTTTAACTTTAACACTTTATTTGGAGGTGTTAGACCGCACAACGCCGTCATAACCATGTCATGAATATGAAGGAGTCGTTATGAATGTTTATGACTGTTGTCATCAAGTGTCATTTGTACACTTATGTCTGATTTAATGCAAAGTTGATATTTTCTGAGTTGTCGTTATGACAACTTGACATTAACCAAGACCACATAACCTGTCTTTTACATTTTTGTCTTGCATAATGTCACATCGCCATAAGAAAAAACATCTCCAACAATGTCAACTCTGTATTAAAAATGGCATAATTGTCATAAACGTGACATCATTGTAATAATAACTTAATTTGTGCAGCACTTTTCAAACCAAGGTGCTGCACACGAAGCAGAGCAAAGCAATACAACTATAAAAACAAAGTCACTTAGCAAAGCAAGTAATGACAGTGACAGTGTCATGTCTTAAGTACACCCCTTCAAATAAAGTGTTACCAAAACTTCGCACTTATTTAAAATGTCTGCTTAGACTGGAGGGCGAGCTTTAGTTTTATTTTTCTCAAAGTTAAGAGTTTATGCACTGGCTTCACTGAGTGAAGCACATTTCTTTTAGTGACTTCCTGGTCCTTTTTAAGACTCTGTTGTGTCTTTCTGTCCTATCTGTCTGTCTCTCTTGCAGGTCTGGTCCAGCGATGTGTAATCATCCAGAAAGATGAAAATGGCTTTGGGCTCACTGTCAGCGGTGACAACCCAGTGTTTGTGCAGCTTGTCAAAGAAGGTAAGACAGCATCTCAAACTTAAAAGGAAGAAGAAAAAGATGTTATAACAATGACGACTTCTGGTTTAAGCCATTGTAACAGAGATGTGGGCTCCCTTTTCACGCACTGACATCAAACTGTCATGGTAGTTTGCTCTGAACTCAGAGTTGCGAGGGGTAATTGGGACTCAGCAACCACCACCACTCAAGCACTTACTTTCTTAGAGAAGTGAAGCCACTGACTGTATATATCCTCCTCAGTAGTTTCACAGTAGCTGCAGCTTCTGCTTTATCATGTTGTCTTCTAAAGAGGGGACTTTGACAGGATACTTCTGTGGTCCCCCCTTGCACTGTCTGCAGAGGATGATGGGAGCTGTTATCAGGTCACAGAGCACATTACACGCTCTGTACATTAGTGGAGAGAGACGGAAGAGGAAGGAACCGATCGAGGACTTTTTTTGTTGCACTGTCATCAGTGTTTGGCAGCCTTTAACTCTCCCTGTATGGCTCCCCACTTGTGCTTTTTTTACTGACTCAACACAAAGAGGAAGCTACTTAGTTTCATTTGAATAATTTATATGAATTATTTTATGTCATTGTGAAATATGAAGCAAACAAAATTGTATCTGTAGTATCTTGCTGCAGCTTTTCCCATAACTTAGTTTAGGTTTAAAACAAGCAAGAAGAAGTCTAATAAAGCTTTAGCTCGTCAATGAAACACAATGTTTTTGTTGTTCAGACATGGATTAAATCCAAATATCTAATCACATATTGACAAATCATTTATTTGCAAATTGTCAGACACTGAAGTCGTTTCTGTCAGTGGCCGTGAAACTTTGTAACTCCTCCACCTTCTATGCAGCTGAAAAAAGGATATTGAGAACACTTGTACCAATATTATATGGACCATCAATCTTCTATCATCATCTACATTTTTTATTACTTTTCAATATCACTACCATTATTACTTTTATAATCTAATAATAATTTAAAGGAGATTTGTGACTTACCATTATTAACTTTCTATTTTAGTTTATTTTAGTTTACTTTTTTACTTATTATTTTTTATTCTATTTCGCACTGTTTTTTTACTCCATAAACACTGTATATTTGTTACTCTATTGTTTTTATTCCTATATTACTGTAGTTTTTGAGTAATCTGTGCCACAAGAATTTTCTTTAGGATTACAGTACATCTTATCTTGGATTATCTTTTATTACTTTTAGACCAACTGATCACAGATTATGTCCTAAAAATTCCCATACTTATACAAAACTGAAGACCCAAAATGCACATCGTTAGTTGTGTGTTTTAGTAAAACTGTATTTGGTTTACAAAATACTTCAGCTGTTTGCTGCTGACTATAGAGTCAGACGTGGATCTCATAATAACCTGTCTCAGGCCTAAATCCCTTTGTTTGGGGTGGAGCTGTGAAACAGGTCCTTCTCGTAATATAACCACTGTTATGGTCTTTCAAAATAGCACTCAAATAGTCACTTTGCAACATCTGCTCTGTCAAGGCTACATGGTGTGTTCACTGTGCAGAAATATTAACAATTGCACCATGAAACGGTGAGTCTTTTGTGTTTTCCCGCCTGTTTCCCCTCCGTCCATTTCATTCTTTTATTTCCACACCTCCTCTGTTGCTTTAACGCTCTTTTTCCTCTGTGTTTGCCAGATGGAGCTGCTATGCGGGCAGGTGTTCAGACAGGAGACAGGATCATCAAGGTATTGTGTTCATCTGCCTCTGTGTCTTTAAACTGCTAACGTCACTGTTTTCCTGTCCAAGGCCAATACAGAGGCTGTAGGCTGCCACCTGCTGGTCTGTCAGTATCTCTACTGTCTCTATGCTGTATCTGAGGAATGTGATGTCAAATTGTAAAGCTGTATTTTTTTTTCCTGATTGCAAGTATTGCAGTAAAAAAAAATGTATATTTAAAAACTGCAAATCTGAAAAAACTCTCACTGAAGAAACGCTGGATCAGTGAACTTGTATCCTATTATTATATTCTTCAGGAAAGAAAACACATTTTGACTGTATCTGGGCCCCTTTTCTTGATATTTAACTGCTGCTAGATTCTAATGTTTTGTTTTGTTTTTGTCATTTAAGTTTTTTATTTTTTATTTTAAAGATGCAGTTCTATATGTACATAGAATTTACATGTATGTTACAAAGCATCTCACATTTGACAGAAAAACAAAATAAAAAAACAAAAAACCCCTATAAAATATAAAATATAAAACAAAAAGAGCAAAAACAGAACCTTAAGGCAGCCCATAAGAACCCTCACAGCACCCCATATCCATTCCACAGGTTTACATACAGACATATACATTGTGTAGCCTAGTACACATATAATAATATAATACACACCCATCTCCAGTATTCATTAATGTCCTACAACCCTTTCTAAGAAGTTGTATCAATACTATAGTCAAAATATAGCCATGCTTGACTAGTTTTACTGGAGTTATTCTGCACCCTTCCCATCATAAGTTCAAAGGCAGCTATCGCTGTTATAAGCTTGAGCCACTCTGTAACCTCTGGTCTGTGTGGGCTTTTCCACATATGCAGAATAATTCTGGTTGCTACCATAAATCCTGTTACCATCACTCCAGCTTCTGCTTTAGCCAGGCCTGGTGGCATTTGAGACCTGTCTCCTAACAAGCATAACTGTGGGGATTCTGGCAGGGGTTGTCTAAGCCAACTCTCCCAACTTTTGCAGCACTGCCTTCCCAAAGAGCAATACTAAGGGACAATCCCACAGAGTGTGTAGAAGTGTACCCACTGGTTTGTTACATTTCCAACATTTGTTGTCCTGGTTTAAGCCCATTTTAGACAACTTATTAGGAGTGAAATAATACCTATGAACAATTTTGTAGTGGATGAATTTATTCCTAGCATCTCTTGAACCCCTTCCCACATTTGAGATAACATCCTGCCACACTAGATTCTAATGTTTGCATACCATAATAACATACCAAACGCACCATAGGAGGGTTGTATTATGTTTTTGTTTACTGTTATGATGGAAAAAGGAAATTTACTTATATTTCTGGTGCATTTGCATATTTTATACTTTTATACTGTATGTGTTTCCAATAAATACATCCACACAAATTGTGACGCTCAGGTTAGCATGGGAGGTTTTGGTCCTTTTTTATGTCTGTTAATTCTCATTATACTACCATTCTTGTCTTCCAGGTTAACGGGACCCTTGTTACACATTCTAATCACATTGAGGTGGTGAAGCTTATCAAATGTAAGTTACTCTGTCTGTGTTCTCACATTTTAAAAACAAACCCTAAAGAAAAACCGATGCTTCACTTTGAATTTTTTTTTCCCTCCCACTCTAGCGGGCTCCTATGTGGCCCTCACAGTGTTGGGGCGGCCCCCAGGCCTCGCCCAGATCCCTTTGTCTGAAGCAGAGTCTGAAATGTTGGGTGTTAGCATTTCCTCTCCAAACTCCCCAGCAGCAGAACGCCCCTACAGTCCTCAGGACCGCTTCTCCTCCACTCTCCCATCATGGGTACGAAAGACATCAGCCACTTCTGTTGCCCTCTCACTATTACTTGGCTCCACAAACTTTCCTTCCTTCTTCATCCTCCTTGCTCATCATGTTTGAGATTTTCACTTAGGTTACCTGTCTTTCTCTTCCTTCTAAGGCTGCATTCACACTACAAGCCTTAGTGCTCCATTAGGATTAATTATTTAGATCACATTTTGAATTGTTGCCAATATCAGATTATAGTGTGAAGCGGTCAGTGTCCTGAACTGACCCTCACAGGCAATAGAACAATATTAAAGACATTACAGACACACAGCACGTCTTACAGAAGTAAACATGGAGGCCACTGAAGTCAGCACTTATGGTTTCATTTATAAGATGATGTACAGTGGAAGCCAGCAAATTTGTGAGCAGATGATAATGAGGATAAAGAGACAGAGACAGACTTTTAATTCCAGCTTTTTGAGGGGCAATGGTTACAATGTGTACATGGTAGTGTGTGTAGATATGGAGTCAGAGCCAGAAGTTGTGGGATCGTGATGTGAATGGCTTCACAGAAACAGATTTCATTCAAAATTTCAGGATGTCCATGGGTACTTTTAACTACGCCAGTGCAGAATTGCAACAAATGTCAATCTAAAGTTGATGTAAAATTCACATGAATTTCGCTATGAATTCTCACACTGAGGTTGCATTGCAAAAAAAACATGGCTATATCTGATTTAGGACCTCACATGAAAGTGACTCAAACCAGAATCAAAAAGATTAGATTTTATGCGTTTTATGCTGTTCACACTCTCATTACGAAACAGATCTGAGGTACACATGAAAAAAAAAAATCAATCAAATTTTTGCCTGCAAACTGAATACAGCTTAAATGTGCTCTTATTTTTGTGGTGGCTTCTCCATATCTCATCCTCCTTAACAAATTTTCTTAATGCTTAAATATTTGCTAAATAACACCTAAATCCAATGTTTACTTGATTGCATGCACACTTCCTCTATATGCTTTTCAGTGTCCCTTTTCATTTTTTCCCACAGGATGAGAATAGCAGTGGCTGCAACCAGAAGGTTGACTTCTTGCAAAAGATGCTCTCCAGAGAGCAGCAGGAGCTGCAGGTTAGGATAACAATCACTGTCACTTACTGTCATGTCTACATTGTAACACTGTTTTCCTTGTTTGGTGTTAGCAATACTGAGGTTCTTTGCACCCTTTATTGCACAGTTAAACCCTGTGAAAGAATATTCTGTTACTTTCTGTGTTGAAAATGAAAGCTCTCATGCATCTTTAAATAGAACATCGCTTTGGGTAGAAGGCAGGTAGCATGATACGCTGATAGGCTGCTGCTTTTCATGCAGTGATATTGAGACAGTATTTTCTCCACAGTTCATACCAGAGTCAGTCAACATACAACATTTATGAGCCAAGAAGGCAGCACGTGTAGATGCAGCAGCCAGTAGCTCCCCCTAGATATTTAGGGGGAGCTACTATTTAGATGAGAATAGAATAAAACAATAAAGAACAAATATAACAAGCATGCAGCAAAATTTAGATTAGATTAGAAAGCTTTATTAATACCAGTTTCCCTATTGGGATTAATAAAGCTTTCTAATCTAATCTAAACTTTGCTGCATGCTTGTCATATTTGTTCTTTATTGTTTTACTTTATTCTCATCTAAATATTTAAACATTTTCTGTGTGTGGAAGGGACTACAACTGCCTTTCATTGTGCAATCCTGTGTTGTTTAATGACTACAGCTGAACCTTGAACTTTGATGTTACTTGCCTGATTATATACAAACAACAGGATACTACTGGGCCTGATTTCTTGTTTTGATTTCACCCCCCTCACACTGTATAGGCCATGAAGGAGGAATACAGCAGGAACCCCTCCCCCAAACTACTGAAAGACATCCAGGAAGCTAAGAAACACATTCCTCAGCTGCAGGGTCAGCTCTTCAGGGCCACTGGGGCAACACAGGTAAAGCAAATGACCTCCCTCTAACTCGCTAACTACCTCCACGTACATGGAGAATAGGGACACTGATGTATCAGCAGCATCCAGGCAGCCTTTGCATAATTTTGTGTAGTACGTTTAGGGATCGCTCCAGACAAACATTAATCCTAATCTTATCAGAGGATTATGCTTTCTCTGTGGGAAGCCATTCTTTTGTGTCTGTGTGACAGCTTATTTTACATACACCACTCACTGAACCCTCTGTTATGTATGTCAGCATATTAGTTTGCACTCTCAATACTCAAAGTTAGATTCTATGAGATTAGACTCTTAAAATACTCATTCACTCATGACCAATGTAGCCTTTTTATTTGGCCCTCACCTGAAATATGTTTAATTCTGGGCTGTGAATTTTGTTGTTATGTAATATTCCATAAAAAAATCTTGTGTTTGCATGAATTCGTAGGAGGCTGTTCCAGGTGGTGAAGCAGAAGATGGTAGCATGTTTGAGCCGGAGCCCACTCCCACCTCTAAGGGAGACAACAGTACAGACCTGTCTTGGAGCAACAGTCCTGTAAGTTGTCGCCTATCAGCTCTACTAACCAACATAATTACAAATTTCTTTCAAACTTTACATAAAGCCTTATTTCCAAGACTAGATAAGATTTGGGACAGTAGATTGACGGCATAATGCTAAAGTAAATGAATCCATCTAAATTAGCCCTGCTTAGTTTTGGCCATTTCAGATCTAGACAACACCATCAGTGTTTCTTACGTGTTAATTTCTTTATGGCAGCCTGCCACCATATCACCATTAGCCTCCACATATTGATTTTCTATTCTTGGAGCTGCGCACCCGGCTCCTGTTCTCCTTCCTTCACATGACAGTGGACCTGTCTGTGAACAGCAGGATGTTACACAGTGTTTCCCACACATTAACTTAATTTGTGTGGGTTCACAAGTATATTTTGGAACCCAGTTTGGCATTTTTTAGTTTTTAATCCTTGCGAGAGAACAGTGTCATCCATTATCAATTAACTAGTTGACAATCTCCCCACCTACACCTGTTTGTTCTGCTGTGGCGAGAAGGGTCAAACAGTTACTGACATTCACACATGAGCTGCAGAGAAACTGAGAGAGTGCACCTGGTAAATGCACCTGGTTGGTACCAATGTCATTCGGCATCATGTTTTGATAATTTCAATAGCAAGTGTGTGTGCACCAGGGCAGAAATTTACTGTCTGCCATGGCTAATGCCCCTCACAAAAATATACACATTCTCACTGTGGCCTTGATGCCCCACCTGCAGTGCTCCAGCTGTTTTCCCTGTTTTCTCCTTAACTTCTTTCTGGTCATTGCGGTTTTTAGATACCAATGTCTTTGTTGCCATTCTGATTGGGCAACATCAAGTGAAATGCTGTGCACATAACCAGTGGTTGGTCAGATTTCAAGTGTGGTATGAACAGCTGGAAAACCACCAGGCTAATTAAGTGTGATGCAGACTTGCAGCGGAGAGAGAGAGAGCACTCAGGGCAAATCGCAAGAAAGAGAGCATGTTAATATGGACAGAAGTGTTGATGCGATATAAACTTAAGAAACCATCTCAAAATAATGACTTATTATCTCAAAATAATGACTATATGAATGTATATGAAAGTAAAATCACCCTTAACCCCTTAAGTTAAATTCAGTTTTTTTCCATGGGCTTAAAATCATTGTTTGATTTGGTGCCCTTGTTGCCCTGACATTTGGCCTTTGTGTGCTCAGAAAATGCCAAACAAATACCAAATGATGAAATTGCCCTGGGGTGCAGTGTAGGAGTATGTATCATTTTGTGGGAAACTAATGCAAACAATGCGAGCATAATAATTGTGTGAATTAATTAAATAAATTACTTTGCAGCAGGTGTTGATAAGGGATGTTCCTGGTGACTAATTTCCCTGTTGATCAAACACAAATTTTAGTTGAGAAATTGATAATGTTAAACACTGTCCGAAAAAATACTGTGTGTATTAAGAACCATTTGGTGCCATTAATCACAGTCTACAATTGCCAAATCATATTTTAAATGCTGGTGAAATGTCGCACTTTGGCCGTGCAAAACAAACATTGCACGTTAACCTACAAAACGTGACAACAATTCACTAAATTCACAAAACCCTGCACTGATGTTAGCTGCCAGCCTGTTACACAGTGTGGCTAACATTAGCAGTGCTAGCAGCAGCAGCAGCTTCTCTGTTTGCAGGATAATTTCCATGTCTGTGCTGAATGTGGTCACATGTTGCTCCAGTCGAGTGGTTATATATCAATTTATTCAACATTATTTTCATTTTCCATATCAAAACACTTCCAAAACCACTGGTTTTATGGGCTGTCATCTGTCCCACTTTGCTGATAAAAACATCTGGGGTTGCTTGGGCCATCGGGGCGAGAGGGGCTGCTGTCTGATGGGGCAGCAGCCCCGACTAGTGTTGAGTGGCTGCATAACAACTTAGAGGCAACAGTTAACTGGCATTTCACATTAATAAAATATTGATATATAGTTTAACCAACTAGTATTTCTGGTGCTCACTAGCGAGGGTGGTGACATTTAATCATCTAGTCGATTAATAGCACACATCCCTGGTGTTGATCTTTGGGGATTTCCTTTGTCCTTTTACTTGCAGTAAAGGACTGAAATATTTCATAGTGTATAAAGTTTATTACAAGTGAAAGGATGGCATGCAAAGGTGCACATGTTTTTTTTTCTTTTCCACCATCAGATATCTCGTGGATTTGGGCCTGGATCTCCAGAGAGCCTGTGCCCAAGAGAGTCATCCTGCCCCAGCCCAAAGAGCACATCCAGGAACAGCTTCAACTCCTGCCACTCTCCAGAGGCAGAGGACGCCACTGACCTGGTAGCTAGACTCTTTGGCTGTGTGCAAATTCTGCTTAATAAATTTACTGATTCACTCCCTCTTTTGATGTAAACTTGGCAAAGAGTGCGTTTTTAAAGTGTGTTTATTGATAAATATAGCAGGCTTTGAGGTGTTCTATGAATAATCTCCATCAGTGCAAGTATACTCCAAATTAATGGGGTTATAAATGTCTTAAGTGCAAGAAAGAATTTATTTATGAAAAACACTAATTGCACCATGAATCACTGTCTTCTCCTCAGGACTCTCTGTCCCCTACCACAGTCAGCAGTCCCTCTTCTTCACGCCTCGTCTCACAAATCATTGGAGCTGAGGATGACTATTTTGACTCAGACCAGGAGCAGGTATTTTATCACAGGACAATCTTAACATCCATGTCAGTCACAATATCACCAAACACAGCTGTCACCTAACACAGCTTTCACATTTTAAAAAGATGTGACATTGTATTTATAAGCCTGCCTTTGTAAGCAAGATATTATTCAAACATGTCAGATGACTACAAGGCCACAATCTATTGTACTGATTTTGTTTCAGACAAACGGCCAGTGTAACAGCTTTAACAGCATCGAGCAGCTCAAGTCTCGCCCCGCCCACCTCGCAGCCTTCCTTCACCACGTCATTTCTCAGTTTGACCCTGCTCCTGTGGTAAGACCCTCATCTTTCACACTTTTTAAAAATCCTTTTATGTATTCATTTCCTGTTTTCATGCAGCCTGGCAGACACTACAGCTCACTGCTTTTTCAATAAATCCTTCCCTTTACGTCCTCAGCTGTGCTACCTCTATGCTGACTTCTACAAGCAGACCAACTCCAAAGAGACCAGACGGGTGTTCATGGACCTCCACACCTTCTTCATTGACAGGGGAGCAGTAAGTACAGTTTTCATTCTTCTCAATGAGATACCATGGTGGGGGAGTTTTCCCACTGGTTGATAAAATGGCGACAACACCTGTGTTACTGATTACACAAGACACTTTATGAGAAAAGATATTCGTTGATGATACTCAATACCTGTAGAGCACTTACTCTGATCTTTAACAGCATCTCCCATCAGGCTTTCACTGCAGGCCAATTTGGCTGCCTCACTCTTGTGGTGTTCTTGGAGGTGTGTGTGCAGATTAGACATTTTGCCTCCAGATGCTGCCACCTTCATCAGACAAAGATTACAGAATGCCTCATTAATGTTATCAGTTTCCCCTGTTAGCATTGGGTTTAAATCTGAAATGCTGCCAAACAGGTGCTTTTGCCTTGACACTGTGCTGCAACTAGACAGTGTGTCACTGATTAGATTTTGACCAAAACAAGTCAACACTAATTAGACCAAGGACAGCACCAACATCTGTTGTTGTTGTCTTTAAATGTTTTCTATTCATCTGAAACACAAATGATGAGATTTTTGTCTAAAACACAGAATAATCCACATGACTAAAACATTTTTTTCCACTAACACCAACACATCACATTTACAAGTTTGAATAAGATGATGTATTTGTTACAAATTGGCTGTTACAAAATTCATAGGTGATGGTATGTGATGATGGGTGTCTTGATTTATGATCTGGACTCGCATTCACATTTAATGTCAATTGAAAGTGTTTTTCTGGACTTCAGATTATGTTTTCTTTTTGTTTGTTTTGTTTTCAAAGTATTAGACTCACAAGTCAGTCTCTAGCCACTTTGCTTTTTGGTGGTTAGCGCTTTCACGTTACAGCAGCAAGGTCACCATCAAAAACATGTAGGCAGGTCAATTCTCCTGTTAGTACCACTGACCAGGGTGCTGGCTTATAACTGGACTTGGTTCCTGGGTGCTGGGCAGTAGTTACCCACTGCTCCTAGTATTAGTTTGGGTTAAATGCAAAAAATAACTGTATAATTATGATTGCATGATCCCAATAAAGTTGGGCTTTACCTTTACTGAGGAGAACTGGGGGCAGAGCATTGTTTCTAGTAAGGCATGTAAAAAAAATCTAATGGGCCTCGGTTTGTTAGCATCTGTCCTCGGCACCGTCTAGAAACTGCCTTGCAGTTAGATGTCACCACATGATTGGTAGGCAGCAATATTTGTGATTGTCCGGTATTGTGAGACTATCAAAGTATAAAACTCTTTCTTTTTCCCTTTTTTTCTTTTTCAGAATTTAAAAGTTTCTGTCCCTGAATCCATCTCTGCTGATCTCGGTAAGTATTTCATGCTGTGCTGTCACATCAGTGTTTTTTCACACCTTATGTGTTTCTGTTGGCTCACTTCAGCCATTTGACCATTCTCATTACACAGTCACTGTAAGTTGAACACTTACTGCACGCTCCTAATTGAGGTGTTAAGAAATCAAATGCTCTGATGGTTTGGAAAGTATTTCTCATCCTTAGCAGTGCATATTTAGCGTGCATTTTCTATAATCCCTTTAGAGTCTTTGGGGTACAGTATATGTGAGAGTGTGTGTGTGTGTGTGTGTGTGTTTACAGATCGGCGGCGGACAGAACTGATCCCAGAGGAAATAAACAGACAACACGTTCAAACACTGCAGGACTCTCTGCTCCCCGACATCCAGAAGAACCTTGAGGATTTTAGGTAACCTTGTCAAGCAGAATTGTTATTTTCTCTGTTGTGGGAGGCAGAGCTATTACAGTTTTGTACACTTCATTAGTTTTTATTTTGTTTTTAATTTTTTTTTCATTTGAGCTTAGAGTGGCTTTGCTTGTTTCACTTTAGTTTATATTGTTTAAAAATGTTTGTCTTCAGTTTTTAATTTATTTGTGTTTGGTTTTCTTTATAATATAGCGGGGTATGAAAGCAAATGAAAAATAAACAAAGTATCTCGCTTAGCATGCTGCCATTTTTTTGCTGAGGCTTTACCAAGCTAACCACACTGTATGACTCAACATGTTGGTACATGCAGGCAGAAGCGCAGTATGGGCCTGACGGTTGCTGAAGTAGAGTTAGCCAGACTGGACCAAGAGAGGATCAGAGACCGCGTCACTCTGGAGCGAGAGCGCTCGTACGCTGAAAACATCATCACCAAGATAGAAGATATCCTGTAAGTAGCACATAACACACATACAGACATGCCGCTCGGAGGCGCAAATACTCACAGTCTCGTGTTTCTGATCATTATTGGCAAATCTGACAGTTTTTCTTCTTTGTGTTATTTATAGGTTAACTACTCAGACCACAGAGGAAGAGAAATGGTAAGCAAACCTAATATTGTGGACCATTTGGTTAATTGATATGGATATTTCTCAAATCATTTGAAGGGGAGTATTTAGGCCTTCAAGGGCTCCTCAAACCATCTGTGTCTTCATAGCATTTGCAGTCTGTAATGTCTCATAATAATCTAAAATAATTAGCGTGTTACAGCTCATTTTATTAGACCTTTTAACTAATTTTAATTAATTATTAGAAAACCTTCTGCTAAATTTATAACATCTGTCAGCAGCCGTATTTTTCTAATCATTAAAGGATGGTCTTTGATGTTTCAACAGAACATATAAGAACATATCGGTGTCATTCAAACCACATTCTACATCCTCCACAGTTTATAAATGAAACACTCGGGTAGTCTCTTAAAGATAACGTCTAATTAATGCAGTATGTTTATATTAAATAATTCAAAAGTGTGACTGATTGAAACGATCTTGTTTGAAATGCCATATGGTCGCAGCACATCACAGATGGTTTGTGTAGAAATTGTACGAGAACGACTGGTGTGACATATGGTGCAAGTCACAATATGGACACTTGTTCTCTTCAGGTTTTAGCGTTCTGTTTCTTTGTTGGTGAGAATTCAGACAGGAGCTGCCAAACTGAAGCGCTGTCACTTTGGTTTTCATTTAGCACTACTATGCAGTATGTCATCTATACATACATGAAGCACCTTGGTGTGAGGGTCAAGGAACCTCGCAGTCTGGAGTCCAAACGGGTCAGGATCAACTTTCTACCCAAGATCAAGGTACCAATTTACTCTTTGAAGCTTGGCCCTTCTCTCCGTCTCTACAGCCCCTTTTCACATGCACTGCAACTCTGCACTTATCTGGACACTACCTAGAGGAGCTATGTGACCGCAAATGTCTCCATCAGCTGTCTCAAACTTAACCCTCCCAGCTCCCTAGTCCAGAGTCTGGGTGAGAGTCTGTTCTATTCACACGTGTGTGTGAACAGAACAGGTCATTCAGAAGTTACAGTCAAGTTGAGCAATTGCAGTTTAGTCCCTGCTGCCCTGATGTGAATATTAGGTATGAGGTTTCTGTGTTAAGTAAATTATATCACTACTGATCTAATCTCTGGAAAATATATACACAATTTAGAGTAAATGTTCGTGGAATTTTGGGGGAAATTTCATAGAAATTTCAAAAACCTTTCTAGCTAATTACCACTTACTTACCTAAAATTTACCTGAGGTTAATTTTGGGGTAATTTCAATGGAATTTTAAATATGTTACTGAATAAATAATAAAATTAAGTGTTACCCATATAAAGCCATCAGATTAAAAATAAAAGTGTTTGTCCTGCTCAAAGTTCAGTTAAAAACTTCCAGTGCTCCACAAACTGTCTCTCCTCTCAGGCAGGCAGACTGGATTCATGCTGCACTCTGTGTCTGTTATCGTTCTCCGCTTCCATCAGAGTTAATTTTGAGACTTGGTTTCTATTGATATAAACACAAAAATAGTTACCATTATGGATGAGTCTTCCTGCATGCTCTGCAGATGTCATGCTGCAGAGCGAGTATTTCCAGCATGTAAGAACATGTCTGATGCAAACAATGTCCTGCTGCCAGCTGCATGTGTGAAAGGACAAATCCAGTTGCTATTCCAGCCTGATTCTCAGGACATTGTTCAGAGTTCATATGTGAAATGGCTGATTTATCATCTGCCTGACACATTCCTTTTTCATAAAATACAGAAAAGCATCAAGACAGAAAAGGAAGGAGAAGAGAAGGTGAAGAAACCCAGATTTCCCAGCATCCTCGGACCTCAGCGTCGACCCAGCCGCATTGAAGCAGCATCAGGTGAGTTAGGACTTTGGAACGAGCCAAAATTATGCCACTGCATTTAAAGTTTTATCAAGTTTTGACACCACGCCCCCCCCCCTCTCTCTCCCTCTCTCTCTCTCTCCCTCTCCCTCTCTGTATTCAGTGGGTAAAGCATTGGATGGTCGCCCCCGGCCTCAGAAACAATTGTCTCAGCCCACACTGGGGACAAGTGAGCACATGGAAGCTGGCCGTCTAAGAGGCAGCCAATCGAGCGAAGGCTCCGAACTCGTACACTCCATGTCTGTCAACACCTCATCTCCAAACAGCGCCACCTATAGCTCAGACACTAGCCGAGACACAGATATGGGTGAGCTGTTGAACAACTGAATCAAACACATCAGTAGATAAGAAGAACGAGGAAGCCATGGGTTTCTAACTTGTTTCTTGTCTCTCAGGTGGGACTCCAACCTCAGGCCCCTCCAGACTGAGCGATGGGCTTCAGTCTGACCCTCTGGATGGGTTGCCATATCCAGGGACGCACTTTGACCTTTACAGCCTGGACCAACTGCAAGAGGATGACAGAGAAAGTGACAGGTGCCTTTACAGTCTCATTTCAGTTTTGCGTCCTTAAACATATTTATTTTTAATGTTCGTAATGTCTAATAAATTTCCCTCTCGATTAAACGGAAATTTAGATTTAGACTAATCTAAAAGTAAGAAAACACCCGGAAAACAAAATCATATTTGTTTGTCAAATGTGGATAATGTTAGCAGCGCTATCCGGTTAATCTCCACGTGCCTGTCCCAGAGGTTGCTTTCAGCTTTCTTCCTTGTCCATTATTTTGAACATTATTTTGTAAAAATTCTGTCATAATCTTTTTTCCCAACATTTTAATTTTCATTTTTTAATGATGATAAGATGTAGCCTATTTAGTATCACTTCACAATAACATTTAATATACAGAACAACCTTAAAGATTATGCATTTGTAAGGGCAGGGAAAGAAAAGATGAACAGAGACAACAACTGTGCAGTCACTTTTCATGTCAGCACAGAGGGCTGCTGCTGGCTGATAAAAGTAGTTTTAGCCACTTGCTTGTCCTTCATCCTCCACTGCATCAATCCCTCTTTTTTACACCTTGTTTATCAACCACATCATAATTATTGGGCTCACTGTTGCCAACTTGGCGACTGTCACACTAGGTTTGGCGACTCTTCAGAGACTCAAAGCCCCCTTTATTTATAAACAGCAGCGAGTGACAAATTTAGCGACTTATTCAGACCATCAGGGAAAAAGCAAGAAATATTCAGCTATATTATTGTAATTCATGCCCATCCATGCTGCTCAGAGTAATAGAGTCTACAGCTCTTCTGCCAACAGTGTCTCTTTCTGTCTCTCCCTCCCTACTTGTGCCGTGCCCAAGCAGTCAGGTGTGGTGTTGGGGGCACGCAGCTTCTCTCTCATTCTTTTTTCCAATATATAAATAGTTTGTTTGATCTTCTCCCTCAATCCCTTCGTGGATTTTGAAAAACTTCTTCTTTTTTTACTTCAAATGTATAATGTCCTTGTAGAGATTACTTGGCTAAAGATTTCTCTATCTATCATTTATATGGCTTAAGGTGATCTCTCCCTCGATGCCACAGACGCAACCACTCGTTCTGGTTGATCTCCTTCGGTGTTTTAATCTGTCAAAACACGGACGACCTTCAGATTTGTTAAAAACATTCAGTCAGTGACAGAAAAAATATTCAGTTAATACGACATCCTGCTTTTGCTGAATTTGACTATGCACAGCTCCTGTTGAGTGCTGATATACTGGTTCATTCTTACACATTCTGACTACATACAACCTTATAGTCATTTTCTAAATCAAAATACTGTCAAACTGCACCCATCTTATTTGTCCAACTGTCCACCTTCCTGGTTTACATCCAGGCATTAGGGCTTGCCTGCAGCCCTGGCTAGTGGCAGATGGTGGTGTAATAGCTTAGACCCAACAGATTGTGAAAAATGCTTATTACAGTGACGTCATACATTAAGTGAAATTGCTTCTTCTGTCCAACCAATCATCCAAAACCTAAAAGTGTCTTCATTTAGCATCATAAATGACAAAGAAAAGCAGCAAATTCTCACATTTAAGAAGCTGGAAATTGCAAATATTTGACTGAAATGATTTGATTATCAAAATAGTGGGCAAATACTTGATTTGGCTTTGTCTAAGCGACCAGTCGTTACAGTTTTAATAAGCTGTTTAACTGATTAGTATCTCTGGTGCAGACAAGTGAGGTACACAACATTTAATCAACTAGCGGTCTAATTGTGCCCATCTCTAATTTTTAATGTTGTTTTTCCTGTTCATATTTTTTGTAGAGCCCACGAGGGAACACCAAAGGCCATCAGGAGGTGAGGATGCCTGATCATTTTGACTTTTCTAACTTAAATCCATCCAAAAAGGGGAAAGTTGTGATATGCAGTGGTGAACTTTTATCAGCTAGTTGAAAAACTAACTTGCTGTCTTGCCCCAGGCTTGAGGGACTGGGTGCCACTGATGCCCAGAGTGAGGACGACCAGGGAACAGACTCTGAGCATGACCCCCCAAACTGGCAGCAGCTGGTGGGACGAGAGGTCCTAGCGGGTCTCAGGCCTCAGGAAATCAAGAGACAGGAAGTCATCAACGGTGAGGACATGGCGTACCACTTCACATAATATGACAGTCCCTTAAAGCCAGATCTATTTTCAAATAAACCCCCTCCATGTGCTCAAAGACGCTGTTGTGTTATAGAGTGATATGATGTGCAGCAGCAGAGCATTTGCTGGGATCCAGCCCAAGTTGCTGTCAAATGTTCATCATGCTGAGCTACGCAAATAGTCTGCCATCTTGAATTAACATCTTGCGTTATGTCTGCAGAGCTGTTCTACACAGAGCGTGCACACGTCCGGATGCTGAGAGTTTTGGACCACGTTTTCTACCAGAAACTCTCTAAAGAGGCCATCCTGCCTCCCGCTGACATCAAGAACATCTTCACAAACCTGGAGGAGATTCTACAGCTGCATGGTACACACACACACACATACACACACATCTTTAAATCCATCAAACATTCTTATCTATACATGACTGCTCCTGAATGATCAAGATGCACGCACACACACACACGCACTGAAATCCAGCAAAAATTCTTATCACAGGCTTTGTGTAAATCTTGCTTGAATTTGAATATAGTCCTTGAAAAATAATCTAGGTCTTCATCGATGCAATTATATAAACTCATGTAAAAAATCTTGTACCGTTTGAAATGGAACAGTTCCTACATCGCATTTGTAATTCATAGTCCTCTGTTGATCCTTTACTCCAGTGATTATCAACCCCCAGGGGTCCGTAGCGCTCTGCCAGGGGGTCTGTGAAACGTTCTCACATTCATTCAAATTATCATGATCCAAACATGTTTTTATTTATTTATTTTACAAAACACTTAATTTTAGGCTGCATTTATTTTATGATTAGACTTTTAACAATCATTACTTATATGCACAAACTTATTTCTTTTCCACAAAGCCACACACTTAAAGGACAATCATATTCAAGTGCTAGGCCTATTATTGTTATTCATTTTAGATTTTTTATTAGACTTATTTCATATATTTATTTATATATTATATGTATTTTATTGTATATTATTTAAAATAATCAGAACCTGTATGTATCTATGGTTGTGGGTACTCTCTGTTGACGTGGTGCAAATATTCTGCACGTTTAATATATTTATAACTCAGTAGAAATGTTTTTTTTTGAAATTTTTAAAAAAAAAAGGCTACATCAGATTATTCCAAGGGACATATGAGCGTGTCCCTGGTAAATTTTCTGTATTACAAGTGGCCCTTGGTTGAGAAAAAAAAATTTAAATCTTTGTCTTACTCAATCAAAAAAGTTACTATGAACAGCTGGTAAAATAAACATTGTGACACTACACATTGTTTGGGTTTGAGGGAATTTTCGGTTGCACTTATAGTAACAATTTAGATGGGATTGAAGGACTTTGAGAATCTGGTGCCTTAAAAGTTCTTGAATTTTACTTATAAAAAGTTGAATGAACCCTGAATCCATGCGTGACTGCTCTTGAAGCATGAAGACACAGGAGGGAAAAGCTCCAAAAGAATTAAATTCAGACTTGAAATAAAATTTAAAGTGAAACTAAACTACAACACAGTGATAAAATTCAGAATTTAAACTGTGCATACCAACAGCACCCTCACATTTTCATGTTGTATTCTTCGTCTTTGTTATCTTATGCAAGCACGCACACACACTCACTGACTGTCCATTGGGGCCTCTCCTTTGAATTTCAGTTTCAATACTGGAGCAAATGGTAGCCGTTCGGAAGAGAAATGAGACTTCAGTAATTGATCAGATAGGAGACGACTTGCTCTCCTGGGTGAGTACAATTCTCAGCCTGAAATTGTATTTCCTCTTTGAAACATTTTCTTATATTGAATAAATTTCAAGATGACTGATGTGGTAAGAAAAAAAACATATTATGCTCAAAGAAATTGAACTGTTGCCCAAAAATTGCTTTATAGCAACAAAAAAAAATGTTGATGTTGGTGTGAGATAGTTTTTTTCAGGTTCAGTTCTGCTCATTTCGACATGGCATATGAACAGAATAATGGTTATATACAGTTTATATATGATAAAGAAGGTTTTTTTCACATTTAACATGAAATCCTTCATTCCTACACCAAAGTCCTGAAGACAAAACCGTAAACACAGATTAAAAGAACAGCTCTGCCCTCCTCAGTAACAAGAAATGTAATCACAGTGGAGGCAGTGGAAGCCTGTTTCTGTGTAAATGGTTATGTCAGACAGTGGCCTAGATTTGGCTGACATCTCTGCATCTCAATATCATGCGTGATACATTAGATGTGAGGTAGCCACATATCAGCTGGCAGCCTTAAATGTCTGAAATGTCTCTAAAGGGCATAAGTAGGGTAAACGGTCCCCTGAGGGTCCCAGCATTGATCTAGTCTACATTTAAACTTAAGCTGTCTCTAACACAAGGACTTGAGCTTGGCCCCCTTCTGGGACTTGCTGCTCATTGTGGTGCTTAAATACTAGACATTTCCATGGCAACTACCCCTGACCCAGATCGACTGAGCGACTGATCACCGTCTCTGCTCTGTCCCGTCTTGGGTTGGGGTGGTTACAGTTCAGCAGTGGTGAAGAGGAGAAGATCAAGCAGGCGGTGGGAACGTTCTGCAGTAACCAGCCTTTTGCTCTGGAGATCATAAAGACCAAGCAGAAGAAAGACTCGCGGTTTACTTCATTCATCCAGGTACTGACATCATGCTCACATGTTGCAGAAAAACGTAATGGAGATAACATTTTAGGGAAAATTACTGAATGAATGCTCAGGAGAGCTAAATGAGCTAACCTGAAGATACATTCACTGTTGTTTAGTCACCATTTGTTAAAAGATGTATTTTGGCTTTTTGGTGACTTTTTAAGTTTATCTAACCTATTTTTTTATTTGCTTTGCAGGAGGCAGAGAGTAACAGACTGTGTCGCCGACTGCAGCTGAAGGACATCATTCCTGTAGAGATGCTG
Organism: Lutjanus campechanus; assembly: GCA_027495735.1. Taxonomy (NCBI): domain Eukaryota; kingdom Metazoa; phylum Chordata; class Actinopteri; order Lutjaniformes; family Lutjanidae; genus Lutjanus; species Lutjanus campechanus. The sequence continues at coordinate 2,173 of JAJHUR010104520.1, read as the reverse complement.
CGGCTTACCAAGTACCCCCTGCTACTAGACAACATCGCCAAGTACACAGGTGCTGTAGTGTTACTTTACCACTCAGAGGTCCCTCACAACATTTTGCAGGGATTTATTCATGTTGTAATCAACTGTGCACAAGGTTGTGCACAAATTACTCTGCATTAGGGCTGCACAGTATGGTTGAAAAAAAAAAATCAATCGGGATTACTTTGACAGATATCGCAATATGATTCACGAGTAGTGGGAATGATCATTTTTGCATCACCGTTTTCATTTTCCCTGAAAGAAAACAATAAAAATGTGATGATGTGACATTTGTTAAGGTTTGTACTTAACAAACATGATTTCTTACATCTAGAGAACCAGAAGTGTAGGTCAGTGCATCTCTGCAGTGCTCTGTTTTTTTTATTGCATGTTTTATCTTCAGGAAAAAATTGCAGCTTCTGTTATTTGGATATTGCACTTGGCCATATTGTGATTTTCATAATATTTCGACTTATTGTGCATCCTTGCTTCTAAAACCAACTGTGTGCATGGTCTTGGAAGTAATAATGATTCAAATCAAAATGTCTGAACCAAAATATGGCAAGTAGATGTTAATTGTATCGAATGATAATGGAATAGCTGCAACCAACAATTATTGTCAGTCTACCAATTATTTTCTTGATTAATACATCAATCGTTTGTTCTATAAAATGTCAGAAAATACAGAAAATACCCATCACAAGTTCCCAGAGTCCCAAAGCATTTTTGGCATTTTTGCTTAAAAATGACTCAAATTGATCAAAATTGTTGAAGATTCCTGGTGATGGACTACATGCTGCATCTTAATTGTTACGGTTGAGCATAAGTGTATATGTGCAAGTGCAATATTCAAATCACAGCAGCTGCAGTTTTTTGATCCAGATGCTGGCCTATAAATCTTATTCTCTAGATGTAAAAAAAAAAAAAAAATGTTTTGTTACCAACTGCAACAAATGTCCCATCATAAATAAATGAATATAATATTTGTATTCAGTGAAATTGAAAATTGTGATGTAAAAATCCACTACTCCCACTCATTACCATATCATGCAGCACTAAATAGAATATAGTGGGCCTGACACTTAATGCAATCAAAAATACTTTGTGGCTGGTCGGTGCCACAAAGATGTGTGTCCAGCACAAAAAAGAGAAAACTAACCACGTTCTATGTGGATGTCCAATCAGTGTTTATGGCACATGTAATCAATTGAAGCGAAAAATTGCTTCAAATAAAAAAATATTATTTTATTAGAGGTAGAGACAAGAAATCCAAGCTGAAAGTGTGTTTTCACAGCATGTCATCAATCCAAAGGTCAGCCATGTTGGAGGTACTGAACATAAACAACACAACCGAACTTCAAAGTGTTCCTCATTATTGTTGCTCAGAGTGGTCAGTTTTGGTCGCCCAGATGTAAGCTTGTAAGAATAACAAACTAGTTTCTCATCTTGACTTCTTTAATAAATTGTTTGAAGAGGGACATTTTAATTGATAAGACATATCAGCATTTTCATCCAAATATTTACTCAGAATCCTAAAAATCCAAGTTATTTAAACTGTAAAGATAAGTTGATCACTGATATTGTGTCTCTCATGATGCACGAACCATCAAACCTTTTGTCAAATCTACTGTCTTCAGCTGTGTGTGGGCTTGGCGAACAAATGAGTAGCTCACTATGTCGGGTCATTTCAAGATGAAGGCTCGTACAGATCTTCACCTCCTATTCACCTTTTCTTTTTTTTTTCAAAGTATTGTGCCAGACCAAGTCCTTCTCTGAGAGTTTTAGCAGGTTCCACACATTTTCCTAAACTCTTTTTTTCTAAACTCTTAGACATCCTAAATCTAACATGACAACACATCTGCATTACTGGCCAAACTGTGACATAAGTACAAATATTCTATAGTTTGTAGTTCTTTCTATTATTATAATAATTATGACTTAAACTTCACTGACAAACAGCAATAATACATACATACAAAAAACAGAAAAACTAATGCCAGGGGATCAGTGCAGCCGTTGTTGGTTGGTTGGTTGCTCAGTTGGTGGAGCGTCATGTGTGGAGGCTGTCGGTCCTCTGCAGCGGCCGCTGGTTCGACTCCTTCCTGCGGTCCTTTGCTGTGGGTCATCCCCTCTCTCTTCACCCCCTTTCCTGTTT